>OVAT01000033.1:0-22408 GCA_900406305.1 Cochlearia officinalis
TATCAACCAAAAACATCAATCAATTCTTCTCAAAACTCCACTCCCCACAATCCAAATTACTTGGTTCATGTTTTAAGATAACTATTTTTGTAAATGAATGAAAGATCTAAATCCAAAGATCAAATAGAAGGAGGATGCAAATGAAAATAAGTGCTTTCTAAAGGTTTTCTTATAAACGGCGCGGTGAAAATAGGAAAAAGAGGTTTTTATGAAATTGTGTGCATAGCTAAAGACATAGAAGTACTAACACGTTTTTATATATCAAAAAGTCTATCGTAACAAATATCTAAAGTTTACCATAACATAACATATAAATTTCATTTTTCTTATTTTATGTTTTAAAATCTACCACGATGTATTTTCAATTAAAACTAAAAACAAACAAGTCTATCACAAACTATCATATTCTTCCCTTAAATCTTTATGTGTTCCATATTAGTCATCATGCGAACTTGCACCATCCGTATCATCACAGTAATCAAATATGAATTCATCGTCCTCATCTTCTGCATTGTTTTGTACATTTTCATGTTATAAACCTTTCCCTTTACGAGAAATTTCACCATCGCGTTTTCTTGGTGCTTGAAAACCTTTTTTCCAATGCTTGTAATTGTTGTGCATAACTAAGGGCATAAAAGTAATTAAAATGTTTTATAGATTAAAAAGTCTACCATAACCTAACATAAATTTTATTTTTCTTATTTTATGTTTTCAAATAAATCTACAGAAAACTGATAAATCTGCCATGAGAAGACTATTATAGTAACCTCTGCAAAGATTAGCAAAACTTTACCATCAACAAAAATAAAACTACCAACAAATAACAAATCTACCACCAAAGAAATAAATCTAATGCCAAGACGGGAAATAAAAACTGGTACAATTAGTCTACCGCAACAATGGTTACGTCTATACAATTTTACAAAATCTACCACTTCGTTAACAAGTCTAACGCAACATACAAAGACAAATAACAATATTAAACCTACCAAGTCAGTAAATAAACCTACCAAAAAACATAAAAAATCTACCTACCAACCATTTTTTGAGTCCACCATCGTTTTTTAAATCTACCGTTCCAAAATATAAATCTACCGTTCCAAAATATAAATCTACCGTTCTAAATAAGTCTGTCGTAACAATAGCGCTTGTTTTTTTTTAATTAACGCGAAAGCGCAGAAAAAAAGTAATGGCATGTTTCGTAATTACGTTTTTAGTTGTCAAAGGATAAAAGGGTAGAAAAGTCAGCAAAAATATTCTAGTAATAAAAAAAGTTTTAGACCAACCTAGTAATAAACATACTTTCCAAGACTAATATTATAATTTCCCTTTACCTTAAGAAATTTTTTAAACTATATTATTGTGATTTTGTTAATTTCTTATTTAGATTTTCAGGTTTTATTTATTGATTTCAACTTCCTTTTTGGTGTATCTAATATTTTATTTCATTTTTTTTCATTTTACTTAATGTTTGTAATAATATATCAAATAATATATATAAACTTGATGAAATCCCGCGTAATACGCGGAAAAATTACATAAAAATATTTTATAATTATATATTAATATTGTTAGTAAATTTATATAGTTATAGAGATTTAATAGGGAACTAATATTATACCCGTTATTTTATTATCAAATAAATATAAAAGACACACAACAATATATGGTAATAGGAAATAAGTGATTTTTACTTTTTTCATCTATTAAGAAATATAAATAACACATTTTTTGTTTTATTACATTGCTTTTGTTTTTTTCTTTCATCTGAAATATATATTAAATTTTGAAACCAGAAACAAATTACAAGCGACCCTAATTAGTTTCTACCGAGAATTAAGTCTCGTGAACCTAAATTAATAGGGTATAACAAGTAACACAGGGCCCGATAACAATGTAAAGCCCAATAACAAAGTTTAGATCCAAATATCTAAAACTAAGAGTAACCATGTCTTCGCCGGAATAACAAAACTTCGTCGGAATAACAAGACCTCGTCGGAGTAACAAGTCTTCGCCGGAGTAACAAGACAGTCTCGAACTCGAAACCCGATCCAGTCACCGTCGCCAAGAGGAACATCGTCGATACTGGAAACCACAAACCCACCATTGAAAATCACCAAATCTGAAAAACCGATGCCGGTCAAAGCTGGAGACAAAAGCAACCATCGAATCCGAAAGAGCATTCGATGCTGAAACCAGAGGCGAACAAAAGAGTTCAAGAAACCTTCGAATCAAAAGTCGACGACCGGTGCTTAGGAAGCCACAGATGTCAGAAACGAGAGGTTTATGATGAAATCAGAAGCCATCCAACGGAAAGCTCACCTTAGACCAAATCTCACCATAAACCAGATTTGAAATCGAAAAGTTCATGGATCGAACACCCAACCACAGATCTCCAGAGAAAACACAACAATATCGAGCGATTTGAACCAGAACAGAACCAAAGAAACAAACGGTGAACGCAGAGGACCGGTGCGACCAAGCAGATGAAGACACCACGGCCACGCCGGTGAGAACCGTCGCCGCCGGAAACGGAAGAGCACAAGAAACGGCTTGTCTTTTTTACTTCTCCGGTGAGCTAATTTTGTTTAGAGTGGAAAATTATTCGTTCTAACTTTATTTTTCTTATATTTGAATTAAGTTATAAGAAAAATATTAAAAGGGAGAAAAGTAGAGAGAGAAGAAGATAGCACTCCTTTTGTTATTTACATGAAAAACATTTATCTTATATTAATAATTAGATAGTGGATCCATGAAAATAACAAATAAGTTATCATAAAGATTTTCTTTATTTTTTCAAGTAATTTCACGTTTTTATTTTTTCATATTTCTAATTTTTTTATTGATTATTTTTTAATGTATTCTTAAATTTTCTTTTTCTATGTTATTTTCCTTATTACTAATTATTTTATTTTTCTATATTTCTGTTTTTTTCTCAATATTGTTAAGTTTCCATTTTATAAGATGTCTACATATCAATTTTAATACACATGTCAAGATCTAAACCATTACAAATGTCACGATCTCGTGAGTTATAATTATGCTTGTCAAACTCATCTTAAACGCGCTCAGTTTTATATAATAAGATTATTTGATAATTAATATTAATTTTTTTAAATTTATAAGTGTTTAATTTATAAATTAAACATCGAGTGTTTAATTTATAATATTTTCATTTTTTAAGCTGTTTTCATATTTTTTCCCTATTTTTCTTAAAGAAAATTCCTTATTTTGATAATGACAAATGTCGCGATCTAAATTAATTTTGACACTTGTCACGATCTGGTGAGTTATAATTTGCCTACGTGTCGAGTTCACGTTAAACGCATTCACTTTTATATAATAAGATATGTACATTATTTGATAATTGATGTTAATTTTTTTAATTTATAAGTGTTTAATTTATAGGATTTTTCATTTTTAAGGTGTTTTCATTTTTCTTTTTTTCCTATTTTTTTAAAGAAAATATAGATGTAGTGAAGACTTTTCGTTTGATTACTTTTTTTTTGTTTTTCCTTTCCCTTTTTTTTGCCTTTTTTCCTAAACATTAACTTTTTTCCTAAACATTATCTTTTTCTTCTTTTAAAATTATTAACATATTTCCTAGAGTCCTAGAATATGTGTTGTTAGATGTTTCATAAGTTTGTGAAACTTGTACAAAGATCGTTGAGACATTTATAATAACTCAAATTGCATGAACTTGGTTTAGAGTCCTAGAATCACGTAGTTAGATGTTTCATAAGTTCATGAAACTTGTATGAAGATTGTTGAGGCGCTTATAAGAACTCATGTTGCATGAAACTTGGTTTATAGTCCTACAAAATACATTCTTAGAAACTTCGTATAGATTCCTATAATATGTGTTGTTAGATGTTTCATAAGTTTGTGAAACATTTACAATGATCATTGAGGCACTAGTAAACATTCATTTTGCATGAAACTTTGGTTTGGAGTCTTAGTGATATCTTGTATATTTTGCATATTTTACTTTGTTTTATTCATTAGAATTAACTCATTAAGATTGCATTTATTATCATATAGGTTGGATTTGGGTTTGTTTTGTGTATTTTAGGTTTCAGGGCATCAAAGCGACAAAAGACGAAGAATTCGAGCTTAAAAGAGGCAAAAATGACCATACCAGTTTGTTATACCGGTCTGTTGTGGTCGATACACAAGAAATTTAGCATGAGGATTCGTACTGGCTTGTTTTACCGGTCACGAGGGTTCGATACAGAAGAAGAGAATCCCGAAGATCAATATCGGTTTGTTATACCTGTTTGATCTGGCCGATACGAAAGAAAAGAAGCCGATTATGTTTGCTTTGATTTTGATTATGCTTACCGAGTAGATCAAAATAGACAATTGGGTTGGGTAAAAAGGGTTGCTTAAACTTAGGATTATCATTGTCTAGAACTTAATCTGAAAACTTTTGTCTTTGGTAACAAACTTAAAGTCTTAATCGAGTTGGTCATTCGATTACTGAACCTACGAAACTTTATTAATCGAGAGATTGTAAAGGTTCATGATAAATTACCCTAGAACTAAGACTAGCTTAACCGAGAGATCTGTGTTAATAAGTTTAGTGGTTGAATTGAATTGAACTTAACGTTTCTTAAGATTTAAACTATCCAAANATATTGTCTTAGTTTATTTAATAGGAAAAGGATCATTGTCACGAGAGTGGATTGATATAAAAACGGTTTCAAAACCTTAAAGTTACCTTTGTTAAAAGACAATTCAAAAATCTGAATGTTTGATCACTAGTTAAAGTACCTCGACCTAGTTGTTTAGCTTTTAATTTGAATCCTTAATCTTGTTTGGATTCGTTTTCGTTTTCTCGTTACTTAGTTACAAAACTCAAAACAAACCATTCTTTAATTTGCTTAGACTAAATTTATTTCTCACAAGGTTTAGTATATCGATTGCTCCTGATTCGGATTGACATCTTAAGTACTACAATTAAGATATTCGAAAGAACGAGTGTAAAATCTCGTTTATCACCTATAATATGCGTTGTTAGATGTTTCGTAAGTTCGTGAAACTTGTACAAAGATCATCGAGTCACTTATTAAAACTCATGTTGCATGAACCTTGGTTTAGATTCCTAGAATCACGTTATTAGATGTTTCGTAAGTTGATAAAACTTGTAAAAAGATCGTTGATGCACTTATAAGAACTCATGTTGCATGAAACTTTGTTTAGAGTCCTAGAATATGTTTTGTTAGATGTTTCCTAAGTTTCTAAAACTTGTACAAAGATCATTAAGACACTTATAAGAACTCATGTTGCATGAAACTTCGTTTAGAGTCCTAGAATATTGGTTGTTAGATGTTTCATAATTTTGTGAAACTTGTACAAAGATCATTGAGGCACTAATAAGAACTCATATTGCATGAAACTTGGTTTAAAGTCCTAGAATATGTGTTGTTAGATGTTTCATAAGTTCATGAAATTTGTACAAAGATCATTGAGACACTAATAAGCACTCATGTTGTACTAATAAGCACTCATGTTGTATGAAACTTGCTTTAGAGACCTAGAATATGCGTTGTTAGATGTTTCATAAGTTTATGAAACTTGTACAAAGATCATTGAGGCACTAATAAGCACTCATGTTGCATGAAACTTGGTTTATAATCCTACAATATATGTTGTAATATGTTTCATAAGTTCATGAAATTTGCACAAAGATCATTGAGGCACTATTAAGCACTCATGTTACATGAAATTTGGTTTAGAATCCTAGAATATGCGTTCTTAGATGTTTCATACGTTGTTAGATGTTTCGTAAGTTTGAGAAACTTGTAAAACGATCATTGATGCACTTATTTAAACTCATGTTGCATGAAACTTGGATTAGAGTCCTACAATATGCGTTGTTAGAAGTTTCGTAAGTTCTTGAAACTTGTACAAAGATCATAGAGCCACTAGTAAGCACTCATGTTGCATGAAACTTGGTTTAGAGTCATAGAATCACGTTGTTAGATGTTTCGTATGTTTTAGAAACTTGTGCAAAGATCATTGACGCACTAAAAAGCACTCATGTTGCATGAAACATTGTTTAGAGTCCTAGAATATAGGTTTATAGATGTTTCATTAGTTCGTGAAACTTGTACAAAGATCGTTGAGGCACTTATAAAAACTCATATGGCATGAAACTTGGTTTAGCGTCCTAGAATATTCGTTGATAGATTTTTTAAAAGTTCATGAAACATTTACAAAGATCATGGAGACACTAATAAGCATTCATGTTGCATGAAACTTGGTTTAGAGTCCTAGAATGCGTATTTAGATATTTCATAATTTCATGAAACATGTACAACGATCATTGAGGCACTTATGAGAACTCATGTTGCATGAAACTTGGTTTAGAGTCCTAGAATCACGTTGTTAGATATTTCGTAAGTTCATGAAACTACTACGAAGATTGTTGAGGCACTTATCAGAACTCATGTTGCCTTAAACTTGGTTTACAGTCCTAGAATATGCGTTGTTAGATGTATCATAAGTTTGTGAAACTTGTACAAAGAACATTGAGGCACTTATAAGAACTCATGTTGCATGAAAGTTGGATTAGAGTCCTACAATATGCGTTGTTAGAAGTTTCGTAAGTTCGTGAACCTTGTACAAAGATCATAGAGCCACTAGTTAGCACTAATGTTGCATGAAACTTGGTTAAGAGTCCTAGAATATGCGTTGTTAGATGTTTTGTAAGTTCATGAAACTTGTACAACGAACATTGAAGCACTTATAAGAACTCATGTTGTATGAAACTTTGTTTAGAGTCCTAGAATCACGTTATTAGATGTTTCGTGAGTTTGAGAAACTTGTACAAAGATAATTGAGGCACTAATAAGCACTCATGTTGCATGAAACTTGGTTTAGAGTCCTACAATATACGTTGTTAGATGTTTCATAAGTTCATGAAACTTGTACAAAGATCATTAAGGCAGTAATAAGCACTCCTGTCGCATGAAACTTTGTTTAGAGTCCTAGAATATGCGTTGTTTGATGTTTCGTTAGTTCGTGAAAATTTTACAACGATCATTGAGGTACTTATAAGAACTCATGTTGCATGAAACTTGATTTAAAGTCCTAGAATCACGTTGTTAGATGTTTCGTAAGTTTGTGAAACTTGTTCAAAGATCATTGAGGCACTAATAAGCACTCATGTTGCATGAAACTTGTTTTAGAGTCCTACAATATGCGTTGTTAGATGTTTCATAAGTTCGTGAAATTTGTACAACGATCATTGAACCACTTATAAGAACTTTTGTTGCATGAAAATTGGTATAGAGTCCTAGAATATGCGTTGTTAAATGTTTCATAAGTTCGTGAAACTTTTACAAAGATCATTGAGACAATTATAAGAACTCATGTTTGCATAAACCTCGGTTTAGAGTCCTACGATCATTGAGGAACTTATAAACACTAATGTTGCATGAAACTCAGTTTAGAGTCCTAGAATATGCGTTGTTAGATGTTTCAGAAATTCGTGAAACATGTACAACGATTATTGATGCACTTATGAGAACTCAGGTTGCATGAACCTTGGTTTAGAGTCCTAGAATCACGTTGTTAGATGTTTCATCAGTTTTGGAAACTTTTACGAAGATCGTTGAGGAACTTATAAGAACTCATATGGCATGAAAAGTGGTTTAGAGTCCTAGAATATGCTTTGCTAGATGTTTCATAAGTTTGTGAAACTTGTACAAAGAACATTGAGGCACTAATAAAAACTATGGTTGCCTGAAACTTGGAATTAGAGTCCTACAATTTGCGCTGTTAAAAGTTCCGTAACTTTGTGAAACTTGTACAAAGATCATAGAGCCAATAGTAAGCACTCATGTTGCATGAAACTTGGTTTAGATTCCTAGAATATGTGCTGTTAGATGTTTCATAAGTTTGTGAAACTTATACAAAAAACATTGAGGCACTAATAAAAACTATGGTTACATGAAACTTGGATTAGAATCCTACAATATGCGCTGTTAGAAGTTTCGGAAGTTCGTTAAACATGTACAAAGATCATTGAGGAACTAGTAAGAACTCATGTTGCATGAACCTCGGTTTAGAGTCCTAAAATATGTGTTATTATTTGTTTCGTAAATTCATAAAACTGGTACAACGATCATTGAGGCACTTATAAGAACTCATGTTGCATGAAACTTTGTTTAGAGTATAGTTAACCAAATCAAGTTTTATGTAATATCAATGCTTATAAGTGCCTCAATGATCTTTGTACAAGTTTCATGAACTTACGAAACATCTAACAACACGTTTTTATGACCCTAAACCAAGTTTGAAGCAAAAAGAGTCCTGGTAAGTTCCTCATTGATCTTTGTACAAGTTTCACGAATAAAAATGACACTGGCGGAATATCTAAATTTAATATATATTTTTATTAAATATCTCCCGCTAGCAAAAATGACACTGGCGGAATTCCCATGCACGGCGGTGCACACGACTTTCCAAGACAAAGCCATCCACCGCCTCACAAGGATTGTTTCCAGTTGGAAGAAGGATTGGAAAATGGTGGGAGACAAGGGGAAGCCATTGTCGGTGGATGGCGCGGTCTGGCAGGGTCTTCGCCACTACTGGACCAACCCCCATTCCCTTGTAGTGGCGCGTGGTTTTCTAAAGCCCGTATTACCCCTATCGATGGCGAGGGGAGTGGTCAGTATGTTCACACATCGGGTTCGACTTCTTATGTCGGTCACCGTCTTAAGATGGTAAGTTTTTTAATTTAAAATCATTTTTATTTTATTTTTTGATTTACAAAAAAAATTATAAACATTTTAATTTATAAATAGGTCGAGGAGCAGGGTGAGCTTCCGCCCATTGTAGAGCTACTGAAGAAGGTCCAGAAGCCGAAAGACAGAGCATATGTCAGCTCACGGTCTAAAAAGACCGTGACTGAATATGAGGCTAGACTAGCCACGCAGGTTAGTCAGACGTCCACAGAAGGGAGCATAACAAGAAATACTACGACGTAAGTATTAATTTAAACATTTATTTTCTTTTGAAAAATTTCAAATCATTTACAAATTAATGTTTTCTTTTTGTCTCAATGTAGGTCGCTCGAAAGAAGAAGAACCATACTTTCGGAGTCGGTTCGATCGAGGACGTTCCTGCAGCTTCTTCCTCGCAAGCTCCTCAGACAACTTCTCATGATCACGCTAAGCATAATTCCCGCCTGAGACGACATATAGAGGAGCGGGACCAGCGCTACGCCAACATCACAGACTTCTTATCGATCATCACGATAGAGAGTCCCAATCTCGCGAGGATGATGCCGACGCGCGAAGTAAAGCCTACACAGCCACCGGTGATTCCTCCTTAACAAGCGAATGCGGCAGCTCATAAGCTTGGATGGGATCTCGGGATCGAAGATTTTGATTTAGATACGGATATGTAGTATCTTTATTTTCCTAAACAATAATGTATTTTATTTTAATTTTATTTAATTTTAATTTTAGTTTGTTAAACTTTTTTCTCATTCATTGTTAATCGTCGCTAATTTAGCAACGAATTGTTTTAAGAAATTTATTTAATTTTATAAATATATTAATAAATTTCATTGCCAATTTGTCGCTAAATCGTCGCAAATGTGTCGTCGGAAATTCATTGCTAAATCGTCGATATTAGCGACGATTTAGCAAGGAATAATTAGCGACGATTTAGCAGGGAATAATTAGCGACGATTTGTAATTAGCGACGATTTGTAATTAGCGACGAGCGTATAACGAAGAAATTGTTCGCGTTGTTAAATTATCGCTAATCATCTTTAGCAACGATTGCGGTCGTTGCTATTTGTGCAGTTTCTTGTAGTGATTTCTTATAAGTGATTCAATGATATTTGTACAAGTTTCACCAACTTATGAAACATCTAACAACACGTTTTCTACGATTCTAAACCAATTTTTTAGAAAGACGAGTGATAATAAGTGCATCAATGATGTTTGTACATGTTTTACGAACTTACGAAACAATTAACAATACGTTTTATACGACTCTAAAACAAGTTTTAAGCAAGATGAGTTCTGATTATTGTCTAAATGACCTTTTTACAAGTTTAATGACCTCATAAAACATATAACAACGCGATTTCTACGACTATATATACCATGTTTGAAGCAATATGAGTGCTTATAAGTTCATCAATGATCTTTGTACAAGTGTCACGAACTCATGAAACATTTACAACATTTCTTGCTTAAAATTTTGTTTAGAGTCGACTAAAAAGTGTTGTTATATGTTTCTTAAGTTCGTGAAACTTGTACAAACATCATTGAGGCACTAATAAGAACTCATCTTTCTCAAACCTTGTTTAGAGTCGAAGAAAACTCGTTGTTAGATGTTTCATAAGTTTGACAAACTTTATCAATGATCATTGTGCTGTTATAAGCACTCATCTTGCTTAAAACTTGGTTTAGCTAGAGTCGTCTAAAATGCGTTGTTAGATGTTTCTTAATTTTGTGAAACTTGTACAAAGATCCTTCAAACACTAATAAGAACTCATCTTTCTTAAACCATAGTTTAGAGTCATATAAAACACATTTTAAATATTTCATAAGTCCACGAAACTTGTACAAAGATCATTGAGGCACTTATAAGAACTTATCTTGCTTAAAACTTGGTTTAATGTCGTAGAAAACGCGTTGTTAGATGTTTCATAAGTTCGTGAAACTTGTACAACGATCATGGTTCTATTATAAGCACTCATCTTTCTTAAAACATAGTTTAGAGTCGTAAGAAACGCGTTGTTAGATATTTCATAAGTTCGTGAAACTTGTACAAAGATTATTGAGGAACTTATATAAACTCATATTGATTAAAGTTTGTTTTAGGGTGGTAGTAAACGCGTTGTTAGACGTTTCATTAGTTCGTGAAACTTTTACAAAGATCCGTAAGGAACTTTTAAGCATTGTTCTTCCTTAAAACTTGGTTTAGAGTCGTAGAGAACGCGTTGTTAGATGTTTCATAAGTACGTTAAATTTGTACAAAGATCATTGAGGCACTAATTAGCAGTCATATTGCATAAAACTTGTTTTGATTACTGGAAACACATTGTTAGATGTTCCAAAAGTTCGTAAACTTGTACAAAGATCATTGAGGAACTAATAAGAACTCATATTTCTTAAACTTGGTGTAGAGTCGTAGAAAACCCATTGGTAGATGTTTCATAAGTTCGTGAAACTTGTAAAAAGATCATTGAAGAACTTATAAGAACTCATCTTGCTTAAAGTTTTCTTTAGAGTCATAGAAAATTTGTTGTTAGATGTTTCATAAGTTCGTCAAACTTGTTCAAATATCAGTGAGGAACTTATAAGCACTCATCTTGCTTAAAACTAGGTATAGAGTCATCGAAAACAAGTTGTTAGTTGTTTCTTAAGTTCGTCAATTTGTAAAATATCATTGAGGCACTAATAAGAACTCATCTTGCTTATACTTGGTTTAGAGTCGTCAAACATGTTGTTAGATATTTCAAAAGTTCATGAAACTTGTATAAATATCGATGAGGCACTCATCTTGCTTAAAACTTGGTTTAGAGTCGTAGAAAAGTCGTTGTTAGATGTTTCAAAAGTTCGTGAAATTTGTACAAAGATCATTCATGCACTAATAAAAACTAAGCTTGCTAAAAATGGTTTAGAGTCGTAGAAAACGCGTTGTTAGATGTTTCATAAGTTCTTAGAACTTGTACAAAGATCAATGATGCGCTAATAAGAACTCATCTTGCATAAAACTTGGTTTTGATTACTAGAAACACATTGTTAGATGTTTTGGAAGTCGTGAAACTTGGAAAAAGATCATTGAGGCACTTATAAGAACTCATCTTGCATAAAACTTGCTTTCGAGTCATAGAAAATGCATTATTAGATGTTTGATAAGTTCGTGAAACTTGTAAAAATATATTTGAGGCACTTATAAGCAATCATATTGCTTTAAACTTGGTTCAACGTCGTAGAAACTTTTTAGAGATAACTAAGGAACTTATAACAACTCAACTTTCTTAAAACTTGGTTTAGAGTCGTAGAAAACACGTTGTTAGATGTTTCATAATTTTGTGAACCATGATCAAAGATCATTGTGCACTTATAAACACTCATCTTTCTTAAAACTTGGTTTAGAGTCGTAGAAAGCGCGTTATTAGATATTTCATAAGTTTGTGAAACTTTACAAAGATCATTGAGGAACTTATAAGAACTTATGTTGCTTAAAACTTGGTTTAATGTTGTAGCAAACGCATTGTTATATGTTTCATAAGTTTGTGAAATTTGTACAAAGATTATTGAGGAACTAATAAGAACTCATCTTTCATAAACTTGGTTTAGAGTCATAGGAAACGCATTCTTAGATGTTTCATATGTTCGTGAAACTTGTACAAAGATCATTGAGGCCCTTATAAGCACTTATCTTGCTTAAAAATTTGTTTTAGAGTGGTAGAAAACGCGTTGTTAGTTGGTACATAAGCTTTTGAAACCTTTTTAGAGATCATTGAGGCATTATAACCACTCGTCTTTCTTAAAACTCGGTTTAGCATCATAGAAAACACACTTTTCGATGTTTCATAAGATTTTGAAACTTGATCAAAAATCATTGTACACTTATAAGCACTCATCTTTCTTAATAGTTGGTATAGAGTCGTAGAAAACGCATTTTTAGATATTTCATAAGTTTTGTGAAACTCTTACAAAGATCGTTCAAACACTAATAAGAACTCATCTTGCTTAAAACTTAGTTTAGAGTCATAGAAAACGCACTTTTAAATATTTCATAAGTTCTTGAAACTTGTAAAAAGATCATTGAGGCATTTATAAAAACTTATCTTTCTTAAAACTTGGTTTAATGTTGTATAAAATGTGTTGTTAGATGTTTCATAAGTTTGTAAAATTTTACAAAGATCATTGAGGAACTTATAAGCATTGTTCTTGCTTTTACTTGGTTTACAGTTTTAGAGAACGTGTTGTTAGATATTTTATAAGTTTGTTAAACTTGTAAAAAGATCGTTGGGCCCTATTAAGAACTCATCTATTAAAACTTGGTTTAGAGTCATAGAAAACGCGTTGTTAGATGTTTCATAAGTTCGTGAAATTTGTACAAAGATCACTGAGAAACTAATAAGAAATCATTTTGCTTAACTCCCAGTTTAGAGTCGTAGAAATCGCGTTATTTGATGTTTCATAAATTCGTGAAACCTATACAAATATCATTGAGGCTATGATAAAACTCATTTTGTTTAAAACTCAATTTGGTTAGAGTCGTAGAAAACGCGTTGTTAGATGTTTCATAAGATCATGAACTTGTAAATATATCATTGAGGCACTTATAAACACTCATCTTGCTTAAATCTTGGTTTAGAGTGGCAGAAAATATCATTGAGGAACTTATAAACACTTATAAACTTGTACAAAGATCAATGAAGTACTACTAAACAATCATTTTGCATAAATTTTTGTTTGAGTACTAGAAACACATTGTTAGATGTTTCTGAAATTCGTGAAACTTGGACAAAGATCATTGAGACATTTATAAGGACTCATCTTGCATAAAACTTGAGATTCGTAAAAAAATTGTTGTTAGAGGTTTCATAAGTTCATGAAACTTGTACAAAGATCATTGAGGCAATTACAAGCACTCATCTTTCTTTAAACTTGGTTTAGAGTCGTAAAAAACGAATTGTGAGATGTTTCATAAGTAATTCAAACTTGTTAAAAGATCATTGACGAACTTATAAGCACTCATCTTGCTTAAAACTTGGTTTAGAGTTCTAGAAAACGCATTGTTAGAGGTTTCAAAAGTTCGTGAAACTTGTACAAAGATCAACGATGCGCTAATAAACACTCATCTTTCATAAAATTTGGTTAGAGTCGTAGAAAACACATTGTTAGATGTTTCTGAAGTTGGTAAAACTTGGACAAAGATCATTGAACCACTTATAAGAACTCATCTTGCGTAAATCTTGCTTTAGAGTCGTAAAAAATGCGTTGTTAGATGTTTATGAAGTTCATGAAACTTTGACAAAGATCATTGAGACATTTATAAGAACCCATATTGCTTAAAACTTGGTGTAGAGTCGTAGAAAACATGTTGTTAGTTGTTTCATAAGTTCGTGAAACTTTTTCAAAAATCATTGAGGGACTTATAAGCACTCGTCTTTCTTAAAACTTGGTTTGGTATCGTAGAAACGCGTTTTTAGATGTTTCACAAGTTCGTGAAATTTGTACAAGATCATTGAAACACTAAAAAGAAATCATCTTGCCTAAAATTGCACTACAAGAAAACACAGTCAAAATTGACGGAATTTTTGACGGAATTATGGCCGTTGGAAATAACTCACGAAAAACCGACGAATTTTTGACGAACAAAAAACCATCGAATATCCGTCGGAAATTTCTAACGGATTGTGTCCATCGGAATTCCGTCGGTAATTTTCCGATAATTTACTGACGGAATACCGATGGACACTGAAAAGTTCATATCTGTCGGTTTTCCGTCGTTAAATCAAGTATTATTTTATTACAAAACATATAAAATACATCAAATTATGTTATCTTTTCATTTCTTAAAAAATATAAGACGCGTCGGAAATCCTTCGTGTATTTCCGACAGATTCATTTAAATATTAAATATAGCATGTGCCGCCACAACTAACACATGTTTTAATTGCCGTCGTAAATAATTTTGTTTTAGAGGTTTGAAGCTTTTTAAATTGAAATTTTGATATAAACATGATTATTATGTTTATACTACTTGTTTTAAAACAAAATACATTAAAATTGACATACATACTCCTCAAAAATAAAATTTTAAATTTAAGGGTTTCAAATGTGATAAATATAGATAAGTGTTAATGTATTTTATGTAAGAGTTTTATAATTGTGTTATATAGTTTTTAGTTTTTGTAAAGGTGATTGTCTAAGTTATCACCTAGTATTGATATTCAAACCATGTATAAGGTTTTAAACCCCTAATTACGGCTAATAAAAACTAAATTTTTAAATTCGTCGGAAATCCGTTAGTATGCCTTATTGTTTTTTAAAAAATCGATTTTAAACCCTAAACTAAAATTAGATATCCATCGAAAATCCGCCAGTTTTATCGATCCGCGTGATCGTTGTTTGACCAATCAAATTGCATCCAAGAACCACACCCGTTGGAAGTCCGTCAGAAATTTACGACGGAATTTCGACGGTTTGAAATTTTTTGCCGCTTTTATTTCCCAAAAAAGTCAAACCACGCGGTTTTCGAAAACTTATTAAAAACCGACGGATTTCCGACGAACAAAAACCATCGAATATCCGTTGGAAATTTCTAACGGATAGTGTCCATCGGAATCCCGTCAGTAATTTTTCGATAATTTACTGACGGAATACCGATGGAAACTGAAAAGTTCATATCCGTCAGTTTTCCGTCAGTAAATCAAATATTATTTTATTACAAAACATATAAAATATATCCAATTATGTTATTTTTTCATTTCTTAAAAAATATAAGACTCGTCGGAAATCCGTCGTGGATTTCCGACAGATTCATTTAAATATTAAATATAGCATGCGCCGCCCTCAACTAACATGTTTTAAACCCCTAATTATGGTTAATAAAAATTAAATTTTTTAAATCCGTCGGAAATCCTTCCGAAATTTCCGATGGATTTCCGACGGCTAATTAAAAGTCCGTTGGAAATCCGTCAGTATGCCTTATTGTTTTTTTTTAAATCAATTTTATCGATCCGCGTGATCGTTGTTTGACCAATATAAATTGCATACAAGAACCACACCCGTCCGAAGTCCGTCGGAAATTTACGACGAATTTCTGACGGTTTGAAATTTTTTGCCGCTTTAATTTCCCAAAAAAGTCAAATCACGCGGTTTTCGAAAAGTTATTAAAAACCGACGGATTTCCGACAGAATAAATCTGTCGTAAACCGCTAATTTAAAAGGAAGGACCTTTCTTTCTCTTCTTTTTACTCAATTTCTCTCTCCAACGAATCCTCCTTCGAATCCGGCGAATCTTCCTCCCACACCTTCTATTTCTTCCTCATACAATTTTTATGTAAGTTTTAGTTTGATTTTTGTAGGTTTTGTATAGTTTTGTTTTAAGGATTCAATTTGCTATAATCTTGGTGTATTGACATCTGTTTTGTATGGTTTTATTAAGTCACAATTGATTGTTATAAGCATTATATTGTTTTGTGTTGAATAGGTGTGTTTGAAGTTATATTGTGTTAGATTTGTGGTTTTAGATTTAGATTGATATTAGATTTGTGTAGTTGTGTTAGGATTTGTTAGATTTGTGGTAGGTTGTGTAAGATTTGTTGTTAAGTTGTGTTTAATTTTTGTTATATTTGTGTATTTTTGTTTATTATGTTGTTGTTAGATTTTTGTTTCTCACGGTATTCTTTAATTCTACTCTGTTTCAAATACGTTATCCGTATCATAAATCCAAGTAGGAATAGAAGAATTAATATATTGGAATTCCATATTCCTGCCATGTGCACTCTGTGCTAAAAGATCAGCTTTCGCATTGTTTCCCCATGTTGCATACCAAAGTGTGAACCCGGGGAAGAATGCTTGCAGTTCACGTAGCGATTCTAGCTCCATCGAGAAAGCCGACCATAGTTGAGGCGAAGGTGTCATCCTCACTAGATCCGTGTAGAAAACCGTACATCGGTGTCGGAAATTCTTTAAGCTTTCCATAGCAAAAAGAAGCCCAAATAGTTTCGTATGGAGGGGAGATAAACTCCTTCTGTAACCCTTAAGACCCAATTGTCTTGTATGACCGTCTCGGAATTTAACACCCATCCCACCCCACTGGTGATTTCTCCTTCCTTACACGAACCATCCGTGTAACAAGATATTTCCTCGCTATCTTCTTGATTGCCTATTGTCATTGCCTGTGTATATGACCCTCCCGGGTTTTGAACTGAAATCAGTTCTTGCGCTTTCTCACAAGCTTCTACTTCATCAGTAGCACACCTCATTACCTCCATTGGGCTTTTGTCGACGCCTCAAAAGAATTTATCATTTCTCGCTTTCCAGATATACCAAGCCACCCATGGATATTCGGGGACATTTTTCTGGCGATGGTTCCCTCTCCAGAATAAGAAATCCATATTCCTTCCCAAAGAGTTTGTTGGGAATCGAATAATCCCCGCCGGATATCCAGCCAACGCCCAAGTCTGGACAGCCTGGTGACACTCAAAGAGCATATGGTTGATCGTTTCCTCCAACCCACAATGTGGGCATCCTACATCTCTCCCTACATGTCTGTAAACCAAGCTCTCGTTTACCGCCAACGTTCCTGACAACACTTGCCACAAAAAGTTTTAGCTTGTTTGGCGCTTGTATCTTCCAAACCGCTTTTTTAAAAATACTAAATGATGGTTCCTGTAAGAGGATCTGAATCTCCTCGTCATTTCTGTTTAAGTGCAGAACTTGATATCCTGATCTTATTGTATACACCCCTGATTTAGTGTAGTGCCAGCAGAATCTATCCTCTAGGGGGAGCGATACTCGTGATTAGAGGGGTGTCCTCTGGGCTCACCATCTGTTCTATCAGCAGGAAATTCCATTCAATCTGTCCTGATACCCTTAGTTCTGAGACCCTCAGGTTTGGATAGTATAATGCTCCTGGGCTTACTGCCGGTCTCGGTTCACTAGACCAGCGTCTGTTCACCAGATCCTATAATTCTTCTTGTCCCGAACTTCACTAGGTCTCTTGAAGACCAGATACTTCTCCACCCGTATGAAGGTCTATATATCTGGCTTCCTCGCCTCGAAAGGGTGTTGATTCCTAAAATACCTTCCTTTAAGAACCCTTGCGGCCAAAGAGTTTGGGAATTGATGTAGTCTCAACAGTTGTTTTGCGAGAAGAACCTTATTAAAGTCCTCAAAGGATTTAAAGCCTATCCCTCCCTTTTCCTTTGAGATGCACATCTTCTTCCAAGTTAACCAGTGAATTTCTCTTGAGTTTTCGTTTCCTTTCCACCAGAAATTTGCCACAACACTCGTCAACTGGTTACAGGGGTTTTTTGATAATAGGAAGCAAGACATAACATATGTTGGGATTGCCTGCGCCACAGCCTTTATCATAGTTTCCTTCCCACCTTTCGAAAGAAATTTTGCATTCCAACCATTTATACGCTGGTGGAGTCTGTCTCGTACATAAGCCAAAATTTGTTGCTTCGATCCCTAGAGTTGCTCCGGAATGCCCGAATACTTCCCCGTTCCCCCTTCGTTACTGATCCCGAGCCTCGACTTTATAACATTACTATCCACATCCTTCCCAACGGTTATTGCGGATTTGTCAAAATTAATACTTTGGCCGGATGCTCTCCCATAGGAGCTCAAAATTCTTAGTACCTCAGTACATTGGTGCAAGTCTGCTTTGCATAAAAACATGTAATCGTCCGCAAACAATAAATGTGAAATCCGGGGGCTTCTATACGCCACTTTAATACCAGTTAAGGTGCGATTCAACTCCGCTATCTGGAGCTGTGATATTAAGACTTCCGTGTAGAGGATAAATAAGTACGGTGACAATGGATCCCCTTGTCTAGACTCTCTCGAGGGTTGGATTTTCCCTTTGGGAGATCCATTTATGAGAATGCTGGAAGAGACATAGTTAACGCATGTTATAATGCGCTCCACCCAGGGTTCTGCAAAGCCCATCCTTCATAGAAGAGTATATAGGAAAGGCCATTCTACTCTATCGTAAGCCTTGCTCATGTATGTTTTAATGGCCATGTACTCTCTTTTGCAATTTTCCTTCGTATTCAACGAGTGGAACACCTCCTGTGCTATCTAAATGTTATCAGTTATAGACCTTCCTGCCACGAAAGCATATTGTGTCTCCGAGATCAGCCCCGATAGCAATGGTTTTAATCTCTGACACATAACCTTTTAGATAATCTTATATCCCACATTGCAGAGACTAATTGGTCTGAACTCCTTCATTTCTTTGGGTCTTTCCGTTTTAGAAATTGAACATATATTTACCTCATTGATTCTACTGTCTAATTCTCCTGTGTCGAAAAAATGGCTCACCATGTCTACAACATCATTCCCTACTGTATGCCATAATTTTTGGTAGAAAAGCGCCGTCATACCATCCGGTCTCGGGGCTTTTTTCAGATTAATCGAAAAGACAACTTTCTTTACTTCCTCCGCCGTAATCTCACTCATGAGATTCGCATTCATTTCTTCCGTTACCCCACAATTAATATTAGAGAACACCTCATCTGTGAGATCTAAATGTGTCGATCTCGCAAAAAGGTTTTGGAAATACTCCACCGTCTCCTTTTCCACTTCCTCTTCGTTCTCCGTCCATAAACCAGACGATAACATGATGCCAATAATCCTATTCCCTGCTCTTCTTGCCTTTGTCGACGCATGGAAAATATCGGTGTTTTTATCTCCTTCCTAGAGCCACATTATCTTACTTTTTTGTTTCCAAAATTGTTCCTCCTCATTGAAAGTTGCCCTTAACATGTCTCTAATCAGGTATAGCTGCTGGGTTTGAAACATTCTCATCAATATAAGCCCGATCCAATTTCTCCTTTAAATTTTGGATTTTAATCCTAGAATTACTGTTAGTTTTCCGCCGCCGCCTCGATATAGATGTTCTGCAAGCCTTTATTCTATCCCCAATGTCATCGTAGTAGTCCACGCGATTCCATCCGTCAAGCATCACCGATTCCAGTTTCTCACTCATGAGCCATCTTTTATCGAACCTAAAGAATTTCTCCCCGGGCGGTCTTCTTATATCCATGGACGTCATTATTGGTCTGTGGTCAGAGCCCATGAATCGAAGGTATTCTACCTGTGTATGGGTGAAAAGATCATACCAGTCCTCATTGCCCATTGATCTGTCTAGGCGACATCGCACAAGTTTTCTCCCCCTTCTTCCCACCCATGAGAAGAAATTTCCTTTATAGGGGAAATCCATCATCCCACAGGAATGCCTAAAAAGTCGAAAGTCTAAGAACGAATTATCGTGTCTCCTCCTCCCCCGTGACTTTTCGTTATGGTTGACAATCTCATTAAAGTCCCCTGTCATAAGCCATGGCCCATTACGGGTCGTACTTATTCGTGTGATCCGTTCCCATACATTTCTTCTTCTCATCACCATCGGCTCACCGTAGATGAATGAGATAAAAACTCTTTGCCTTTTAATTGTGGCACTTATGTCTATAATATTTTTATCCGAATATAAAATAGTAACATTTAATTCAGCAAGTGCAAAAAGTGCTAAACCACCACTACGCCTACATGGCTCAATTGTGTGAAGAAAATCATAGTCCAACATTATTTTCATATTATGAAGAAAAGATACGTTATTTTTAGTTTCCATAAGAAAAAGTAAACTAGGAAAAATCTCTCTGCGAAACTCCCTCAATCTCCGAACTGTCATGTCACTCCCCACACCCTTACAGTTCCAACTTATAATCATCCTTACTCATTCGCCGGTGGGACCCGGCCCACTAGCGCTTCTTTTCCTTTTGTTCCTTTTCCTTTATCCGGTTCCTCTTTCGAACGATGCGGCTTTGCCACCGCCACATAGTCCTTCAAAGTTAGACGAGAGGTTTTAATCATCTTGCCCTTCTTTGCCGACACATTAACAATCTTCTTAATAGCATGCAAAGCCTCATTAAACTTCTTAACCTTTTTACCTCGACTTTTTGTAGGATCCGTTGCAATTCTGATTTCAAAAAGATCCTTGAGGGGCGAGATAATCTCCTCAATACCCAAACGGTTACCTTGTGTATAACGTCCCGTTCTTACAAAACCAGTTGTACCATTAGGCACGGAGTACGGTTCGTCTCCTGTGAGCAAATATGCTTGTTTCTCCTTTTCTTCTTCTTCCATCGTTTCCTCATACCAGCTCTTTGACAAAGTGGCGGAGAAAGGACCCACCATTCCTGATTTGGGCCCTTGGTTAATACCTTTCGGCCCAACGGGCCTATAAAAGCCCACTCCACATGGCCCTTTCTTTTCTCCCTTTTCTTTAGCATTTCC
This sequence comes from Cochlearia officinalis, assembly GCA_900406305.1. Classification (NCBI taxonomy): domain Eukaryota; kingdom Viridiplantae; phylum Streptophyta; class Magnoliopsida; order Brassicales; family Brassicaceae; genus Cochlearia; species Cochlearia officinalis. The sequence continues at coordinate 21,021 of OVAT01000033.1, forward strand.
TCCTCTCGTCGCGCAACTTGCCGAGTTTGATTTCTCCGGGATCCTCACCGTCGCCGCAGGTTCCGTTACCGTCTTCGTCCTCTCCGATATGGAATCCACATACTACTTGAGTGACGGAGCCAAAATCCGCCCTGATTGGACTTCTTGTTCTTCCTCCACCCGGTTGGCCCTCGCCGTGATTTTTCCCCACGGAACCAAGTACTCCTGCCGTGTACCCCTACTTTCTCTGGTGAAGTTGGCCAGAGCCACGGTGTCAATCACCACTCCCTCTTTCCCAACTTTCCCGAAAGCAGTTTTGACCCAGTTTTTTGTTGAGAACCGACCTTCCAGCGCCGGTTGTTTTCCCCTTTGCTCACGAGCCTCCACCGCCGCGGTGTTGTTGTTCTTAGATTAGTTGAGGTTTTAGTGTGTTTTTTAAAAGTTAGCCTAAATTTGAATTAAAAAATTTCATTACTTATTTAATTTTAATCTAAATAAACGAAATTAAATTATAAATTAGGGATTTTTTTTTTGAAAAAATGTCAGACCCGTCGGAAATCTGTCGGAAAATCGTCCGTTGGAAATCCGTCATAAAACAGTCCGTGGAAAAATCCGTCAGAAAATAATCTATGGAAAATATGTCAGAAATTTGCCGGAAAATCATCCGTGGGAAATCCGTCAGAAATTCGTCGGAAAATCATCTGTAAGAAATTCGTCGGAAAATCATCTGTCAGAAATCCGTCATAAATCCTTTGGAAATTTGCCACGATTTTCCTACGAGTTTTTTTTTTGCGAAGATATAAGACTGACGGATAAATCCGTCGGAAATCTGTCGCAATTTGCTCGTCGTTTTGGAGTTGTTTACTTGTAGTGTTGGTTTAGAGTCATAGAAAACACATTGTTAGATATTTCATAAGTTAGAAAAACTTATACAAAGATCATTAAGACACTTATAAGAACTTATCTTTCTTAAAAATTGGTTTGGACTCGTAGAAAACACGTTGTTAGTTGTTTCATAAATTCGTGAAACTTATACAAATCTCATTAATACACTAACAAGAACTTATCTTGGTTAAAACTTAGTTTGGAGTCATAGAAAACGCATTTTTAGATATTTCATAAGTTCGTGAAACTTGTACAAAGATCATTGAGGCACTTATAAGAACTTATCTTGCATAAAACTTGGTTTAATGTCTAGGAAAATGTGTTGTTAGATGTTTCATAAGTTCATGGTTCGCTTATAAGCACTCATCTTGCTTAAACATAGTTTAGAGTCGTACAAAACGCGATGTAAGATGTTTCATAAGTTTGTTAAACTTGTATAACGATCATTGAAGCACTTATAAGTACTCATCTTTCTTAACACATGGTTTAGAGTTGTAGAAAACGCGTTGTTAGATGTTTGATAA
>OVAT01000035.1:187-21968 GCA_900406305.1 Cochlearia officinalis
ACGATATGAGTTGTGGACAGTTTTTGGTGGACAGACTCTCCGTTTCTCAATTACAGAGTTTGCCCAAATCACTGGTCTGAATTGCTCTGATTTCAGCCATGATTACTGCCACACGTGGTTTCCTAAGGAAACCAAAACACCTTCAGAGTTCTTGGTTAAATTGTTAGGCCGCGACCCACATATTCAACTAGCCGATGTCGCTAAAATGTTGGACGATGTTAGCACGATGCCAAGCTGGAGGATTTTAGGTCTAGCTCTCATCATTCTTGTCGACGGGGTGTTAATTGGTTCACACAAGTATCCCAAACCAACACCAAAGTATGTTGATATGCTGGAGGACATCGATATTTTCCTTGCTCGTCCATGGGGTAGAGAATCTTTCTTCAAGACAGTTGCGGCTTTGAAACCACCAGAGCAGGTTCGCGGCCACCCAAATGACCCCATTCAGTATTTTCGCCTACAACTTCAACAACAAACGTTATGCCTCAAAGGGTTCCTAGTTGTATTTCAGCTACTCGCCTTTGAATCAATTGACTTGATGGCAAACAAAATATCCCGAGCATTCCGGGTGCAGAAAATCAGATCGTTAGTTGGTGTAGGGATTTCACCAAAACTAAGGGTGACACTTTCGCTTGAAGATGTGATGGCAGTCGAAAACAATCCCGATGTAAGAAAAAAAACTTAACTTCATTTATACTCATTTATCCACAGTTTTAAAATTTTAAATAATGACATTATCTCTATAACTAGCTCGTGGTCAAGCCAACATTGGATGATATATTGTGGGAGCGTGCTCCTTTGGCTCTTATCGACGGAGAAGTTGTGGATATGAAAGTCGCCTACATGGAGAGGATGATCATGGAGAAGCATAGCTTCAAATTAGCTGAGTGGCATGGTGGAGACGAATCTTTGAATTTACTCCTTCCCAAACCAATCAGGCAACCTCGTCCACCTAAAAAACACTACCAAACCAGGTCTAAGAAATCAGCAAAACCAGCATTAGGTGTCAAGAAACCTAATCTAAAGAAATCTTCCTCAAAGCCCACACAACCTTGTATGGCAGACTACTTCCAACCGTACTCGACANCAAATCGAAGCTTTGCAAGCGGAGCAGCTTCAACTTAATACAAGAATAAATGCACTTGCTTCCAAAACTGCTCGCCTAGAAAAACGGGAACAAAAACTTCGGGATCGCACCCTTGCAAGGAAAGTTATTCGCAAACAACGCTTTATGCGCATGAAACATCGCGCCACTACACAAGTATCATCACCACAATCTGTCATTAATTCAGAACCCCCGGGGATGGAACCGCTTGTTAACTTATCCAGCCATGTTGATATACCACCACAATGGAGTCAACATTCACCGGTAAGGCATAACATACTGGTGAATAAACCTTGCTATCCACCATTCCTACTAACACTCCACTTTTACCTTTTCTAACTAGTCAGGGCATTGAGCAACAATATTCAGGGAGTTCGTCCACAATGCCGTCTCCACAATTACCCATCCACACGTGTAGTGGAAACATCAAACATGTAAACCTTTAAATTTAGCACCTACTGTTTTACACACTTTGTTAAAAGCCCAAACACCTTAATATACACACCAAATTTTTGTCTCAGTCTGATGACCAACCAATGGCCCAGGACACTCAAGAACAAGGGACAACACCCCACCAGTCACCAGAGGGTAGTATCCCCCATATTGAGGCGGTAAGTTTTTTTCCATATTCACTGCAACCTCCCACACATTTGTTCCTAAGAAGTTGTCCACTGTTTAGGTGCCGGTTCAATCCCATCCCCCCGCCAGTGTTGCCCGTGAGTGTACAACAACCTCGTATCCACAGAGTCCCATCGAGATTGGCGTTACTGTAAGCCAGCAGGTTGCAGTGAACTTTTACTCGACATCCCATTTGTGTTTGCTACGCTTTTGATGACTTTACATCTTATATAACCCTCCCACTCAATCGCACCTAAAAACATTATAGCATATCCCACAAGGTAGCATTGACAACATACACATGGACACGGATGTTCAAGAACAACTTAATGAAGACAATCCTCCACAGGTAAGAACTTATACCAGTACGTCATTTACAAATATACACTTTATGAATTGTTTACACGGTCGCTGAAGCGAATCGCAAAACATTTTAGGATAGTGCACCGGTTTGCACCGAAAACATCCACATGGACACGGATACTCATGGACCTATTACGGAAGAAGACTCCGGCCAGGTAATAACTTAAACACATACCCACATTAAAGAGAATGCGTGTCCAGCGGATCATTGGATCATTTGCCCAACACAGACATCATACGCCTAACAAAATTGTGTGTCCATTGGATCATTTGCCAACACAGGCACACAAAATCGAAGACCCCCCTCATACTCCTATCATGCCTAACATAGATATGTGTCCAACAAAACAAGCGCACATGACCTGTACCAACGTCGTATACTCTAATGACTTGCAATTATATATCCTTATATATATACAACTTACATTGGGATTTTATTTTTTTTCTTCAGCTGCTCAATAGAAGTTGGCTACTATCGGACGAACTTGAAGCAATCTCAACTCCTTCTGGCAATCACTTGCTGGTAACATTCCCCCACAATTTTATTACCTTATTCTGACCACAACCCGTCCACAAACATAACCGTCAAAGCTAAATTACTGCTCAGGCTTCACACACAGGGGACGTCATCGCACAAAGACTCGATCAGTCTGCAAGACAAACCACGGTACATTGCACACCATACCCCCTATCATAAATCTAATATTGATGCCATGTGTACACATGAAAGTGCGGATGCCATAAAGCATGTCGACATCCAAGCTTCACAACTGTCAACTAAGGAGTCATCCACCAACGAACATGGCTAGAAAGAGGTAAATCAAATGCAAACACCTGTTGGAAGATTTTAACTAGTCACCGCAAAGAGACAGAATGTGAGTCTTTTTTCTGTGTCGTTGTCCACATAGTGCATGGCAGACATTGGTAAGCAGGTAGACAACATATTATCGGGGTCTACATCTACTGCCGAAAACAATATCCACCCAACAGTGGTAATTAATTCTTCGCCAACGCATAAGATACCAAGAAATATTCCAACAACGCTAGAGGTCCAACTTGCCACGCTATTACAAAGTATTCCCGATTCGCCACCGTCAGATTTGAGACCACACATCAACTGCGAAGATTACGCACTTCTAGAAGCCGTTCTCAAAAACAACACCACCACGTAAGTATATATTATTTTGTAAATAAAACAAAAATAAAATTACATGTGAATGACACACAAATTCAAATGTAGCTCACACACAACACTGGACGGCTACGCGGTTAACAACAACTTCCTATTGGACTTGGCAACACCCACAACATGGGTCTCCACACAGGTACCTGTCCAAAACTGCATCCATGTGTTCACCTGTTTTTAGACCCCACCATGGACATCCATACTAACTCGTTCTCAACCCATCCACTTGGACGCACAACACATGGAGGTTCTATGCGCAAACCTGCAACACAAACACAACAACATTTTGGCCATCGAGCGGGCATACTTCGCATCACCATGGTTAATAACCCACATGACAGACAAATTCAGATCCTTGAAAGCGGTTGTCGACAAAAACAAGCTCCGAGTTGATCGCCGAATCACCGCTCTAGTCACCCAACCCGGTCATGCGTGGATAGATGATGTCGACACTGTCTACGTCCCGATGAACTAGGATAACGTCCATTGGGTAGGCCTCGCAATCAACCTTAAACTCTTTTTCGTTGAGGTTTTAGATCCCGATAGCACTATCTACACCCACGACCAGGTTTCAGAACATTTCTCGCCCATCCTTGACATGCTACCCCTCATAATCAACAAGGTATGCAGGCCACACACCACAAAACCATATGGGTTAAAACCATGGGGTTGGAAACACCCGTTCTTATTCACCAAGCGAATACGCTCAGGGGACTGCGGACCTGTTTCAATGAAACTCATGGAGTTACACGCTTACGGCGATCCAGCTCCTACCATGGCAGGCCTCACAACTGATCAAGTGGATACACTGCGCAAGGAATATGTTATGGACCTTTACAAAAATCAGATCCTCCCTGTCTAGTTCCCCACGCCCAGCCAAAACCTATAATGGGTTTGTCCTTTTTTGTGTTTATGTGGCTTAACATTGTGGTGACTATGTACGACTGAATACCACCCAACTATTGGTTGTATTTTTGTGTTACTTTTAAATTGGTCAGGTGGACCACATCGGCTAAATATAACTTAATTATCACTATTATGTTACTAATTTTATTTTCACAGTTCATATGGTATTTTATCGTAACAACATCTAAATCATCTTTTTCTGAATTTGAAATACATGAACAGACAGTTAACCCAACTAAACTTGAAATACATGAACACACAGTCCACCAAAATATGTCCATCCCCCTAAACGCATCCGTCTAATTACAACAGCCAAACTAGGTATTGGAAAACGTCAACAGAAACACACCACAACTTATCCGTCCACACACTATTCATCCAACACATACACTTCAACACACACACGTCTAAACAAAAACACAACAGATTAAGTAGGCATTGTTAAGTGTTCCTACAAAAAACACAAAACGGTGTGTTTGTACACTCCCAACTAAATAACAATTATACATCCACACCTATACATCCACACAAACCTGGGAATGGGACACGTCCAAAAAACACACATTAAATTAACCATCCACAAATATACATCCACCATTATACAACCATTATACATCCATTAATTATACCTCCACTATAATACATCCACCATTAGATATCCACACCTATACATCCAAAAAAAATGAGAATACAACAATGTCGGGAAAACACAGACAAATGTCACCATCCACAATTATGCATCCACCATTATACAAGGTCATTATACATCCACCATTTATAGTCACCACTCTACTTCCACTATTATACATTCACCATTATACATCCACAACTAGCCAACCATAAACAACTAACCCCAAAAACACCAGAAAATTGCCCTAAAAAAATTACAAAAAAACACACCAAAACGCAGCGTTTCGTACCTCAATAAAACTCAACACCAAAACATCAAACACTAGGTCAAATCCAATAAAGGGCATCATACTAACACTCCCCCCTTACGCACCACCAAAAAAATGGGTAGAACTTTAAGCTTCGGTTTGAGTGATCCGACTGAAGCTCCATAATACGGTTTGGGCGAAGAAGAGGTAACAAGCTCCATGGCAAGGTCTGATAGCAGCTTCGATCCGTACGACGAATCTGGGGAAATGGGATTTGCGAAGGTATGCTACTGTGGACGAGATGTTACTGTGAGGGCTTCCAACACAGCTACGAACCCAGGAAGGCGCTTCCTGACATGTCGGGCAAGAAATGTAAATGTACTAGTTAGTGTTTTAAATCTTATTAATGTTATTCTACCCATACTAATTAGAAAAGGTTCTTTCTGTATGAAATACCCGTTTCCTATTTTTGTTTACAATTGTTTTATTCTGCTTGTTTAGGATGGTCAATGCCATGTGTGGAAGTGGTGGGATGTTGCAGTTACGGAAGAGTTTCGTCTGGATCATCTAAGGGCAACAAGGATTGAAGAGAAGCTGCAATTGCCAAGGAAGATTCAAGACTTGGTTTTGAAGAATAAGACAGAAGTTGCTACGATGAAGAAGACATTGAAGGTAGGGATGTTTTTCGTCACTGGATTACTTATTGGCTTTGTGTTTGCCTACAAGAGTTACGGCTTATGCGATATGTAGACCCAAGGCCTTGTAATGTTTTATAATGAAGTGTGTAAGTTAATGTCCCCCCTCCATCTTTGTAATGTACCTCTAGACCAAACATTTTAAATCGTCGTCCACTCATATCAGTCCACTACTAATAATCCACACATGTTGCCTAGTTTCGTAAATTAAAAGTGCCACAAAATACATTTTACCAGTTTTACCATCAGTCTACACAATAGCGCGGTCCATCAGTGTCATACATAAACGACATCATTATGTCAAAAGGATAAAGTCCATAAAAAAATACACCGACCATTTCTTCCTTCTCCACAATTAACAGACGATCATACGCACGTCCAAAAAAAAACTTGCGTCCACACTTTGTTGTCCACCTGGATACCTAAAAACCACATTATATCGGGTTTGTGCAACTGCTCCTATTGTGACCAACTTGATGACACCGGCCACATCGGTTTGGAACTGCTTTCGGTTTCTTCATACCCTTCAATGAATATAAAACAAAAATCTTAATTCAATTCAAAAACCAACACTAATTTTTAACCATGGACAATGTTATTTCTACTTACAAATTCACCCTTAGACGGAAACCTCCCTTCCTTTGGACGGCCAGACGGTCTCCTAGTTCTTGGTGGATATGGCTTGATGTTCTGGACCTCCTGTGGTATGGTCTCATCCTCGGCATCGCCTTCAGGGCAAATTAGACCAGCATATTGACGAACCCATGTCGCAGTCTTGAAACATTCATCGGCCAAAGTGGTTATAGGAACACCCAAACTATCCGCAACGATAAGTGCATGACCATACGAGATTTTAAGCTTATTATACGCCCCACACGTGCATTTCCTCTCTTTTAGCTGAACATGGTTTCTCGTCCCATATATTCCAACAATACCACAACTCCACGCAGACACGCTATTAACTTTACTTCCCTTGCAAGTAGCTAAATTTTTTGTAATCTGCTTATCAACCTCTGGTGTAAGGACACCTCTCTTTAAACTTGCCTTTTTGCGTCGGGCACAAAACCATCTGCTCATCATTGCCTGTATGAAACGTAGCATCTCCACAATAGGCGATCCACGACCAGTTTTTAAAGCCTTATTAAGTTGCTCTGCTATATTGCTAGTCATAATGTTATATCGCTCACCCGCAAAATGCGCTCTTGTCCAATGAGCAATGCCTATCTTCTCTAAGTACTTTGCACATGCAACACTTTCATACCGTATTTTTGAAAACTCATTCCTAAAATCACCCACCTTGTACGCAAATCCATCCCTGATTACAAGCTTACCCAATCCCTTGTTAGTATATGCCGAGCTTACGTTTTTAGCTACATGCACAATACATGCTCCATGGTGCGCTTTTGGGAAGACTGTTTCTTTGCCGCGTATATGGCATTGTGTCTATCTGAGATTATTGTCAACTCACTACTATCCGCCAATATAGCTTCCAACTTCTCAAAGAACCAAGTCCACGAGAGCACGTTTTCACTATCCACCACAACAAAGGCCTGTGCATATACTTGGCAGTTCGCGTCATGTCCACTTGCTGTCAACAACACACCTTTGTATTTACCAGTCAAATGGGTCCCATCCACAACAATTACCCGCCTAACTCGTCTAAACCCTACAATAGACGCCCCAAACGCGATAAACGTATACAGAAAACGACACACACCATCTTCATCGGCCCGTGTCTCTAAATGTGTAACTGTCCTGGGATTAGCTAACTTAATCATGTGCAAATATTGCGACAAATTCATATAAGAGTCGTCGTCGGAACCGCGAATATCGTATATTACCTTCTCCCTAGCACTATAACATTTCATATAAGTCGCTGATAAGCGCAACTCCTCAAGCACTAATTGTTGCAGATCCATTGCTTTAGGGCCACCAACACTAGCCCCGTACTTAGACTTGAATACGGCAGCAAGCACCTGCTGTGTTGCTTTTCGTTTGTAACCATCCCTCGTCTCTATCGGGCAAGAATGATCAAGATTTGCTTTACGAATCTCATAGTACCCACAGCCGCTCAATTCATGAGCCATTATGCGCCAATCACAACGGGCATCAGCACAAGTTACAACAAAATAATCTCGTTTCGTCGTCTGCTTAAAGTGGAATTGAGTTTTAATAGCATATATTGCTACTGTAATCTGGCAATCTTTTTTGCTATTAAAGTGCTTCCCCACGTACATGCGCTCATCTACCCGTCTATAACTAGGTCTGGGATTTCGTCAACCACATACTCAGTGTCATCAAATAGTGGAGGTAAGTCAAATTCTTCATCGCAAACGTCTTCTAATTTCCGCCTTTGACCATCTGCCTTCGTCCACATAGACTCCTCCACACCAACACTAGATTGTGTGGCTACCTCCATCTTTGAAAAATCACCTATAACTTCGTCAATTACAACACTGTGGGCAAATGCGTCTCCAAAATCACACTCTACTAATCTCCGTTTAGTTTTCATGGGACGCATACCTATTAAAGGTTCACTATCAGTGCACAAAAGCTCAACCGCATTGGACCCACCATATGCATCTTCAATCAATGGACTCCAAAATTCTGAATCGTAGCCTCGAGGCGGAATATCTTCCGGCAATGAACCCTCATCAAACGCTGAAAACAACAACGTATCATCCCATTCATTGTCATCGCTGTCTTCCAAGAAAACGCTATCCCTCAAATACTTAGCTTCAATGCGCTCCACCTCTGCAATAAACTCGTCGTCATCCAAAACAAAAGGTTTTGTCTTAGACCCTCTGCACGAACCAACACCTTCTCCGCTTAAAACATTACTACTGTTTCCCTCACACATACCCTTCTTTTGCGAGTCCTGGACTGGCGTCGAAAATAAGGCAAATGGTTCGGTGGGTAGCACCCGTCCACTGTTGGATCATCTCCATGATTTGGTGACAGTCTGAAGGGTGTTTCAGAGTTGTGGAAAACCGATCAGACTGCTGGGGTATAACTAGGTGATTGGGCAGGGTTTGGCTAAGTGTTTTAGTGCTATGTAATACTCCTAAGTGTAGCTTTGTTGTAAGTTAACTTATACGATCACTAGTTATTGAGCATCGTGTTTGATGTTTGTGAAATACGTGTCTCTATATCTATTTCTCACATGTTTGAGAGGTTTTCCGCACTTACAATATAATGTTCCAGAGATCATGTTATTGCTTCTCCTCCATTACATGCAATGATAGAGCTGCAAAAAACAAGTATAACATGCTTTTCAATATGCTTTTGTTAGATTTAATAATTTTATCAATTAAAACACTGCATGATGAGTATGTTTACCAATTTATCTCAAATGGTCCCATCCCAATCTCCGGCATGGTGATAACTATAGTCCATGAATTTAATATTAACATGATGATGGGATAATGTAGATTGTAAATGAAGTGATAACTTTTGTTCATGTGTATTCTTTAGGGTCATGTAACAGCTGCAAAATTGAGTCTTGAGCTTGTGGCCTTCTACGCAGCTTGATTATTGGGAAATCGACAAGATAGTAAGTCAAATTATAAATTTCTTGATGTTTCTTGCAAAGTTTTTTATGCGTATTTGAGTCCTTAGTTCATTGTAACCTTTTCGTATTATAGTTGATTGAGAAAGCAGGAAACTATTGAAAAAATATGGTACCCTCATGACACTAACGAAAACATACAACTACGCGGAAAACACCGAGCTAACGCTTTTTAGTTATTAAAATCTCTTCACGTTTATCTTACAACAAGATCAAACATGAACTGGCTTTTACAGAATACAACCCTATTGTCCAAGACGATTCTAATAACCTAAGCAATCCGATCACAACCCTAATCTTGTTTGATTGAAGAACACTCACCCTTTCTTTTCAAAAGCGCTCGGTGATTCTCCCCCTTTTTTAGCTGATTTGATAACCAACTTTGCAAGAAATACAAACCAAACAACAAACAAACACAACAACAAAGATATACATGTAACCGTACAACATCATGCATTACACAACAAGGGTTTAATACATGCATCCAAATCGTTGAACCATAAATCCCAAGACCATGATAGACATACTTCACTTTCTAAAACCAAAAAAACTTAGCTAAACACATATAATTAGTTACGCAATCACTCCCCTGCATCAAGCATTAGACTAAACATGAGATTGAGTCTTCGCATTACTATTTTCTCCCCTGCTCGATTGCACAAATCGGTTAAAAACATTCAGTTGAGTGTAGAATACTTACATGCATCTAGATTATCCTGAAGTAGTCGAATCGTTTTTTCATGATTGCTCGTTCTGACTTGCCATGGTCGGGACCTGTAACATATTAGGCTTGAAACTACTCTTAGCCTTTGTATTCTATTATATGGCCTTTGGTTCAGGATCTTCAATAAACACCAGCCTTTGGTTCTGAAGCATTCTATGATGGACGAAGAATACGGTATAAGGAACTTCGGATCACACCTCTTTGTGGTATTTAGGACCTGTTGGAATAGCTGCATTGTTGCTCTTGTCGCTTCTCTCTTAGTTTTACGAGTGCTAGATGACTGACCTTTCTCCGGAGCCCAAACCTTCTTAGGTCTGAAAGTTGAGGTATTCTGCCCTTGGGCTTTGAACCTCTTGATCAGAGAAGGATATGGTAGATGAAACTTGGCATCACACCCTTTTATCATTCTCAACACTATGTCATAGACAATTTTCCCATGATCAATAGGAGTCTCCTCATAAACCTGATACACCACCTTTGCTCTATAAGATGCAATGTTGCCATGGTTCTTCACTAGAGTCCAGTTCCAGTTATAGATCTTGTACATAATGGCCTTGTCCTCATAAAGGTGAGACCCATTCATACTAGTGAGAGTGGAGAACTTCTTCTTGGTGACGAAATCTGCAACATTGCTCTTAAGATACTCACGGCGTTCTTCTGAGGAAAGTGTTGGAGCACTTAGAGACTCATTCGGTTTAGTATTCTTCAGATCTGCATCTAGCGCATTAACCTACTAATTATCGATACATGTCTCTTTCCTCTCAGCAAGATGATAAGTCTTCTGATTCATCGTCATATCCAATCTGGTCGACTCCTACATCCTAGTACAATCTCAAGGTTCAAACTTGATTCCCGAACCTTAGACTCCTCATCTGCTTGGATCTCACTCGTCTCCTTAAGAGCATCATAAATCCCTTGATGCTTACTATCTTAATCTTCTGCTTGACATCTTCTCTCCCCCCCCCTTTTGGATTAGTTTGATGCTCAAGCACATATCATCGACTTTATATAAATACTTTTCCATACTTCATGCACATATATTTCCACGCTTGAGTTCACAACTAAGATGAAAACCTTAGATGTCTTTGTTGTCTCTTCAGGTGATGTTGGATTCAAACATGAAAGAAACCATGATTGAGCTATTCTTGTCACATATGGGATGTTCTTGTTGTGCTTGCGCATTTTTTCATTTGGGCCTGAAAACACTTAAACAAAACTTTCTAAACATTCAAGGTAAAACTCTTTACTCTTCTTTCATGTGATATTTTCGCCCATTCATCTCTTTTTGTTCAACTCTTGCTTGTTATTCACATTTTAACCCCACAGAAACACATAATCTTAACATGACATGAATTGTGAGTGACCCTATTAATCACATACCATGTGAGCGACAGTCAAATTAAATTTAAGTTCATTTGTTACCTTCTTGAAACCCACCTCTCAATACTGAGACACCGTTGGACTTTAGGAGTTAGACCATCTCCAACAGAGAAACCAACAAAGTTTCTTAACTATTCAATGGGACCCATGAACAGTGTAATTTAAAAAAAAAAAAAAAATATTTAATAACGCACCAATCATGGGCCGCCACGTATCCAATGGGATCCATGAACAGTGCAAGATCCCTCGAAGATCGGATCTTAGATAAGAAATTTAAGAGTCGTTTCTTAACTATTTTGTGGACCCTACCGGCTAATATCCCCCTAAGAAACTTCATTGGAGATGGTCTTAGACTTTATACAATGCTCATGATGATGGTTGAGGTTTTGACTCTCATGCCTGATGTCTACCTTTCACACTCATCCACCTTTATTCTGATGATTGATGCATTTTTCAACCTTCTTTGTTGTCCAAGGCGGTTGGAATTTCCTTTGGATGAGGACTTTTGATCACTTAACTTCTCAGGTTCATCAAGAGTTCAATTAGGAATCTTTTTTCAGCTGCTTGAGAACCATCACTTGACTTCTCAGGTTCATGAAGACACTTTTTTTTCCTCATCCTCCTCACTTTGTACTCTTGACTTATCAGAACTATACCGATTAAGCCTCAAAACGGTGAAACATGCAACATCTTTCCATCAGGCACTTCATATCACTTGTGATGGTTGTTGTTCTAAACATTGTACTTTGTCTCCCCCCTCCCTTTCACAAGTATCTCAACTCAAAAAACAAGTTAGATTTCACAAACACCAATGGACTTTCTCAAATCAATGAATTAATTAAAGTCCAAAGGCTTGGTTAAAATATCAATAAGTTGAAAATCAATGCTCATATGATCTATGGCTATCAATTTCTCCTCAACCAATTCAACCATAAAAAGATGTCTAATGTCAATGTGTTGTGTACGTGAGTGTTGCGCAAGATTCTTATATTTATCTATGGTACGTTTATTATTACAATTAACGAGAAGGGTGCCAGAGTCCATACCATATTCTTTAGCCATTTTTCATCCAAATGAGTTGTGTGCAACAATTCTCCAATGCGATGTATTCAACATCTGTTGTTGCGAGAGAAATATTGTTTTGTATCTTACTGAGCCATAAGATGAGGTTATCTCCAAGAAATAAATAGCCACCACTTGTGCTTGTACGATCATCTAAAATCCCATCCCAATCTGCATCGCAATACCCAGCGAAATGTCCATTTGTATCCTTGGAGAAGAAGAGTCCTAAATTTGCAGTCTCGTTCACGTATCTGATGAATCTTTTGACAACAATCAGATGAGACATCTTGGTCTTTGCTTGATACCTCGCACACACTCTCACGCTCAAACTAAGACCATATATGCTTACTGTAAGATAGAGAAGACTCCCAATCATACCTTTGTAGTCTTTCATCAACATCTTCACCATCTTCGTCAACTAACAGCTTGATGGTTTTGCTCATCGGTGTCTTGGCAGATTTGATATCCTAAAGTACAAACCTTATTACCAAGTTTTTGGCACATGTGCTCTGGGAGACGGAGATGCCCCCATCTGATTGCTTTACTTGGAGACCAAGAACACAACTTAGTTTCCCTATCATGCTCATCTCATATTATTGAGTCATGATCTCCAGAAAAGAATCAACAAGCTTCTAATTTGTTCCTCCAAACACGATGTCATCAACATATAAATCTGAACCACCATAAACCCTAGCTCGTTTGTGCCGATCACCGGAGTCTTGTCAACATTTCCTCGATGATATCCTTGCTTAATGAGAAACACAATCATCTTTTCGTACCATGATCTAGGTGCATGTTTCTACTTGTATACATACTCATGATGTTCAAGATACTCAAATCCTTTGGGTTTCTCAAAGTACTTTTCTTCTTGAAGAAACCCATTCAAAAACGCACTTTTGGCATCCATTCGATGTAGACGAAACTTCATGAGACAAGCCACTCGGAACATGAATCGGATTGACTCGTCTCATATTCATTAGATCCAGCGCTCTGATTGACTTGACATCATGTACACTCTTGTGTTGTACCTTCACTTGTTTTTCTTTTGAGAAAGGACCGCACACAAATTCATCTTCCTTTTTAGGCTTGGGTATTCCTCGTACTACATCCCGATTGATGAGTTTCATCATGGTTCTGACGTTCATATTACCGAGACGATGGTGCCAGAGTTGGACATCCCTTGAAATTGTCACTGAGAGACACTTCACTGTTGGATCCCACATGTAGCAGTTGTCTGAGGATATGATTCTTCTAAGCTTCACATTACCAGCTTCATCAATCGCTTGACATACTCTTTTAGTGAATGTGACTGCTAGCCCGTCATCACATATTCGGTTGATACTGATTGATTCTCCTTTAGACCATCAACTAAAAAGACATTTATTAGTTTAGGTCTTGTCACACCACTAAGTTATGCCCCTACTCCTGATTTTTTCTTTTACCACCATCACCAAAAGTAACTTTCCCACCGGATATCTTTTTATACTTATTCCAGTTGTGAGCATTACATGTCATGTGTATGGAATATCTACTCTTGAAGTACCACTTCGTCTCTTTAGTGTCTTGTTCCCCCTCTTTAAAGCAAAGGGAGTGGTAACAATACATATCTTCTTTCTTAGTCCAAACTTTGTTATGATTTTCCTTGTCGAGATGGTATATGCCTTAGCCTCATAGAGTCCTGATGCAACCATTGAACTAATGACAATGTGCATGTATATGCACATACCTTCCGAAGTAGTAGCCATCATAGTCTTGATACGTATTCCACTTTCTGAGGGTTGTCTGAGCATAGCCCTTATACTCCTGAGGTGCAATCTTTTTTCTAACAATCACGGGAGGAATCACTGGAGCCGCTTTGACGAATTTGGTTTTGGCATAGTTGTTGTGAGATGTACCTACTTGATACCCTAAACCCCATTTCGCTTTACTCATCTATCCCATGGTTAAGACGTTGTGTAGATCTTAGGTACCCTTAGTCATCATCTTGATGTTCTTCAGTTGTTCATGGAGTTGACACTCATGAGTTTGTTCTTCTCCTCTTCTTCATCCAGATACGACTTAATCAGTTTGGCATCTACAATTGCTTTATCTCTTTCTTTGATTAAGATATGATTCTTGTCTGTAAGCTTGGTTAGAGTTTCATTCAGCCTCTTGGTATCATTTTGAAGTTTAATCAGCCTTTCTACAAGTATTTGATTTTCTTCTTCAGTTGATAGAACATAATCCACGTCTGAGTCAGAGTCTGATTCTTCTTCCACGACCTTGAGGGACGACACCATGTTGGCGGACCCATACCACTTTTTTACCGGGTTCAAACACAAATATATATATCAAATATGACTATGAAATTGTTCAAAAAAATTAAAACCATATATTATTAGGAAAAAATTAAAATATATGGGGTGTCACTTGAACCCCTTTGTTATACGTAGGTCCGCCACTCCATGTTAATCATATCACTCTCATATGAGTCTTCATTGTCTCAGTCACCCTCACTAAAGGTAATGTACTATTTTTCGGTGTTCTTTCGGTTGTTGATATCACTCTTCAAATGACTATACCCTTTACAATCATACCCTTGAGAGATTCGATGGACACACACCAAATAAAAAAAAAAACAATTATCATCTTCACAATTTCACCAACTCCACTCATATATAAACACGCTTTCAATGATTAAAACTTTTATGTTCACTTGTAATTAATATTCTTTTTTTACTATTTTGAATCTATCTGACACTTTCTTTTGACTCTGAATCTGTCAAAATTCGCTTCCGAATTTTTTTAAAAAAATTAGAGAAGCTTTCTAAGATCCATTCAACATTGATTGGCTCGTAAATAAATAATTTACTTTAGATTGATTTTTATTTTTGATATTTGAATTATGATTTTGATTTTTGGTTGATTCATTAATTAGTTTCTTGAAAATGGCGAATGCAACAAAAGATTTGGCTTCGGGAACTATAGCATGAGCGGCTCAGCTAATAGAAGGCCATCCATTTGACACAATAAAAGTCAAACTTCAAAGTCAACCGACTCAACCACCTGGTCAACCGCCAAGGTACACCGGCGCGATCGATGCAGTTAAAAAAGATTGTTGCTTCCGAAGGAGCCAAAGGTTTGTGCAGAGGAATGGGTGCTTCTTATGCAACTGATACGCTCCTTGCCAAGGATTTGTACTCCGATGGAAAGGCGAGTGATTCTTCTAAGGTGAATGGATGGATGGTGTGGATGGTAGCGGTGGATTCGTCTCGGAACAGGGGTGATATGGTCGAGGAAAGCGTGAGGATCGGTGTGAAAACGTCGCACACAAAGGATGGATAGCTTGTGTGTTGGATAGTAGAGTCTCTTGTAAGCGATGGGCTTGGAAGAGACTCGGATTCAATCGCTTGAAACAATGGAGCCGAAAGTTGTAAAAGTTTTGTGTATTAAGTCTTGACTGAAGAGCAAAGGAGGGAGGCGCAACCCTTTATAAAGAGATAGCACATGTCGCTTATCTTCTTTTAGGGTTTACGCTAAGGAAAAAGGAAATGTCACGGAAAAAGGAAACCGCTACAAGTAAAAAGGAAATCGCCAAACAACACGGCGTTTTTAAAGAAAAGATAAAACAACGAGTAGTTTAAAAATGTCTCGTCTCATACATTCTTCAAGCTATGATCACTAATGGACGACATGGTGTTCTTCTTGGCCTCATTAAAACCCAGTGGGAAAAAGAGTGCCAAGCGAGACACCTAGTCCGCTTAGCTTTCATAGCTTGGTCTTCTTAAGTGGCCACGGTGAATATGTTGAAGTAGCTCCTAGTTGATCCTTCCTTCTCCATTGTCATTGCTAGAGCTACCTTGGATAACTCCTTAGCCTTGGACCGTGTGATCACGCCTTCACGTCCTTCAGTGATCGGTGCTCGTGCGCCATGTTGATCGGTATCGGGGTCGAGTGGTCGATGTTGGTCGATGCCGAGTGGTCGGGCGCTTCCGTGCTCGGTATCCGATTTCGGTTCCATGATCATATCATCCCCTCCCTCTTGAAGTGGATTTGTCCTTAAATCTGAATCTGAAAAATAAGGGGACAAGTCAATAACGTTGAAGGAATCCGAAATGGCATACTTACCTTGGAGATCAATTTTGTAGGCGTTGTTGTTGATCCGCTTGGTCACTTTGAACGGCCCGTTTACTCGTGGCATGAGTTTGGACTTCCTCTCTGCTGGGAACCGCTCTTTCCTCAGATGGATCCACACCAAGCCGCCTTCTTCAAATACCATCTCCTTACGGCCCTTGTTGGCATGCTTGGCGTATTGCTCGGTTTTCTTCTCAATGTTCTCTTTGGCTTTCTCGTGCATCTTCCTAACCTGTTCAGCCTTCTTCTTGTCATCAACACAAGACATTTCACTCAAAGGCAAGGAAATTAGATCTAGGGGATACATAGGATTAAAACCGTATACTAGTTCAAAAGGGGAGTAAAGGGTAGTAGAATGCTTAGTGTGGTTATAAGCGAACTCTACATGGGGTAGACACTTTTCCCATGACTTGAGGTTACTTCTCACCAATGTCCTTAAGAGCGTTGACAAGGATCTATTGACCACTTCTGTTTGCCCGTCGGTTTGCGGATGGAAGGTGGTGGAGAAGGATAGCTTGGTTCCTAGCTTAGCCCACAAGGTGCGCCAAAAGTGGCTCAAGAACTTGGTGTCTCTATCCGAAACTATCACTAGGGGCATGCCGTGTAACCTCACCACTTCCCTGAAAAACAAGTTAGCTACACTCACCGCATCATCGGTCTTGTGGCAAGCTATGAAATGAGCCATCTTACTAAACCTGTCCACAACGACAAAGATGGAATCTCTACCATTTCTGGTTCGAGGTAAGCCAACCACAAAGTCCATAGATATATGAGTCCAAGGGTGAGAAGGTATGGGCAAAGGGGTGTACAAATCGTGCGGTTGAGCCTTACTCTTGGCCTATTTACAAGTGATACACCTAAGACAAATCCTCTCCACATCTCTTTTCATATGCGGCCAATAGAAGTAAGCTTGGAGATTGGATAAGGTTTTGGCCACTCCGAAGTCTCTGGCTAGTCCTCCACCGTGAGCTTCTCGGACAAGTAGCTCCCTTATAGAACTAGTAGGTATGCACAACCTATTGTGGAAGAATAGGTAGCCGTCCTGTCTATAATAACTCTCACAAGCAAATTTAGCACATTTCAGGTAGTAAGTACAAAAATCAACATCAGATTCATACAACATCTTAAGCATTTCAAAGCCTATGAGTCTAGATGTCAATTCTGAAATTAAAGTGTACCTCGGGGACAATGCGTCGGCTACGACATTGTCCTTACCTTTCTTATACTTAATGACGTAGGGAAACGTCTCAATAAACTTTATCCATCGGCCATGCCTCTTGTTCAGTTTCTGTTGGCCCTTCAAATTTTTTAGAGATTCATGGTCCGTGTGGATGACAAACTCCTTAGGCCATAGGTAATGATGCCAGGTCTGCAACGCCCTCACCAAGGCATAAAGCTCCTTGTCGTAGGTGGGGTAATTCATGGTTGCTCCGACAAGTTTCTCACTGAAATAGGCGATCGGCTTCTTGTCTTGCATCAATACGGCACCAATACCTACACCAGAAGCATCACATTCATTTTCAAACGTTTTAACAAAGTCAGGTAACATAAGTAATGGGGCATTGATAAGTTTCTCTTTGAGGCTTTGGAAAGCCTGATCTTGTGCCTTCTCCCATTTGAAGCCAATGTCCTTCTTGATACCTTCGGTTAATGGTGCCGCAATGGTGCTAAAGTCCTTGACAAAGCGCCTATAGAAGCCGACTAGTCCATGGAAACTCCGGACTTCTCCAACGGTGGTTGGTGTCGGCCATTCTTTTATTGCTTTGACCTTCTCTTTGTCGACCCTAACTCCTTCTATTGCTGTGTCGGCCATTCTGTGCTCTCCTAGGCTCCTGCTAAAGATCAAGATATCATCAAAATAAACCACCACAAAGACACCTATAAAAGACCGCAAAATGTGATTCATTAGTCTCATAAAAGTGATAGGCGCATTAGTAAGACCGAAAGGCATAACAAGCCACTCATACAATCCTTGCTTAGTTTTGAAGGCTATCTTCCATTCATCACCCTCCTTCATCCTAATCTGATGGTAACCACTCTTAAGATCAATCTTAGAGAACACGTTAGAACCACACAATTCATCTAGCATATCATCTAATCTAGGAATAGGGTGGTGATACTTCACCGTGATGTTGTTGATGGTTCGACAATCAACACACATGCACCATGATTCGTTCTTCTTGGACACAAGTAACACAGGTACGGCACATGGACTCATGCTCTCTCGGATATGGCCTTTGCTCATCAATTCCTCAACTTGTTTCTGCAGCTCCTTGGACTCCACCGGATTAGTCCTATAGGCGGGTCGGTTTGGAAGCGCCGAACCAGGGACTAGGTCAATTTGATGCTCAATGCCTCGAGTTGGTGGCAAACCAGGCGGGATCTCCTGGGGAAAAAAGTCACTATAGTCCTGCAAAAGCTGGGCAAAATCACTAGGAAGATCCTGTGGGGGATTTGTGCTAACAAGGCTCTCTTTATATATAAACAACAAGATAGAAGAATCTGAGGTCAGGAGTTGGGAAACTTCTCTTTGGTTTATGTAGAGGTTGGTGGATGATGTAGGAGCATTCTCTTTCTCTTCCTTGAGATAGAGCTGGTCTTGATACACTTCACTAGGCGTGAGGGGAGCAAGGGTGAATTTTCTGCCTTTGAACTCAAAGGAGTGCTTGTTGGTGTAACCGTCATGGAGAACCCTACATTCTGATTGCCACGGCCTACCTAAAAGAATGTGTCTGGAGCACATGGGTATCACATCACAAAGCACTTCATCTTCATACTTGCCAATAGAGAAAGACAATCTGATTTGGCGAGTCACCGTTAAATCACCACTTTCATTCAGCCATTGCAGCTTGTATGGGCGCGGATGGGACGGAGTTTCTAGGCTCAACTTCAGAACCATGGTTTCACTAGCTGCATTAGTACAACTCCCACCGTCTATGATGAGGCTACACACCTTTCCCTTGACGATACACCGTGTGTGGAATAGGTGGTCTCTTTGTACTAGTTCCTCCATTTGGTTTTGTACACTCAATGTTCTCCGTGCAACTAGCATCTCCCCAATGGCAGCTACTTCCTCTTCCTCTTCTTCCTCTTCTGGGTCTGAATCAGAAGCTTGGGGCACTACCTCTCCATTGTCCAGAATCATGAATACCTTCTTGTGGGGGCAATCTCTTGAGTAGTGGCCCATCCCTTGGCATCTAAAAAACCTAACGTTGCTGGAGGAGGTGTTGCTTCTGCCCTTAATATCATACTTGACCTCTTCTTTAGCCGTGGAAGTAGGCTTGGTGTCCTTGGAGAAAGGTGGCCGAGAAGGTGTAAAGTCCTTGGGTTTGCTTGGCGTGGAGGAGAATCTAGGTTTGGCGTATCTTCTCTTGTTCTGACTCTCCACTAGTTCTGTCTTGTGCACAAGTTCCTGAAGATCAACATACGTCTGGAGCTCCACCTTGTCCTGAATGTCTCGGCTAAGTCCACCAATAAACCTCGCCATGGTGACTTCCTCATCTTCCTCTAGACCGGCTCGGATAAGGAGGGTTTCCATCTCTTGGAAGTAGTCTCGGACTGTGGTGGACCCTTGGGTGAGTTTCCTTAGCTTGTTGAGAACTTCCCGGTGGTAATGGTTCGGCACAAACCGTTTCCTCATATGTGTAGTGAGTTGGTGCCAAGTGAGGATAGGTTGATCATTGTGGCGGTTTCTTGAGGTGCAGAGCTGGTCCCACCATAGGAGTGCATACTCACTAAACTCTGAGACGGCTATCTTCACCTTATTGGACGCATAAGTGTCATGGCACAAGAAGTTGGATTCCATCTTCCTTTCCCAATCCAAATAGGCTTCCGGATCATTCTTGTCGTGGAAGGGAGGAAACTTGGCCTTGATATGCTTTACATGATGCCTCTCCGGGTCTCTAGGGTCGTCTCTATCACGTCTCTCACGTCTCTGGCTACGCTTGCTATGGTCTGAAGCGTTGATGCCATAATACTCGTCGCTAGAACCGATGTAGACGCGTTGCCCGACTATGGTATGGGTGGGGCGGCGTTGAGCAGCGTGCGGTCTATGTCTTGGAGCTACCTCCTCTGGCTCACTAAGTTCAGCTTGTGCCCGTTGCCGAGGTATCCTCTACTCTTTCTCGGCGTTGATCGGACGAAGATTGCGGATCGCTTGGAATTTAGAGGTACCGGCGATGCCTTTGCCCCTTGTGATCCTTATGGCTTCGGATGGAGTTGGCGTATGTCCACTTTCTGACTCCGAAGTTGCCTCCTTGGCCTCCCTGGCTTGTTTCTCACGCTCCAAGGTCAGTTGCTGGGAGATTTGCTGAGGTAGAAGTTGGGACATTGCTTCGACAACCTGTGTTGCGATGAGCTTCTTTAGGTCATCTAGCGCCTCTGGTGATAGGGCCATGGTACATGTTACACGGACAAGCAACTCGCAGTAAGCTGTTCAAAACACGTATTAACAGGTAGAAAGTAATACAACGCAAGCACAACACCAACACAAGACAAGACGGATGCGCACACAAAGAAAAGGAAATCCGGACAAGCATGGTTTAAAAGAAAGGAAATCGTTTAGTTTTAAGTGAAACGCACGTTTTAAACAAAAAGGAAATCACAAAAACATGTTTTGAAAGATGCGATTATGTTTTAAAAGATCTAGACCTAGTTTCTTTTCTGCCGCCGCTTATAAAACTCAAGAACACAACTATCTAACAGTTTTGAATCAACGCAATAGCAATCAAACGATTCGCACATATACTATAAACACAGAACAAGATTCAATCGGTAAGAAAAGGTTAGAAGGAACTCAACCTTTGGTACAGAGTTTGGCTTTGATACCACGTGATACACTCCTTGCCAAGGATTTGTACTCCGATGGAAAGGCAAGTGATTCTTCTAAGGTGAATGGATGGATGGTATGGATGGTAGCGATGGATTCGTCTCAGAACAGAGGGGATATGGTCGGGGAAAGCGTGAGGATGGGTGTGGAAACGTCGCACACAAGGGATGGATAGCTTGTGTGTTAGATAGTAGAGTCTCTTGTAAGCGATGAGCTTGGAAGAGACTCGGATTCAATCGCTTGAATCAATGGAGCCGAAACTTGTAAAAGTTTTGTGTATTAAGTCTTGACTGAAGAGCAAAGTAGGGAGGCGCAACCCTTTATAAAGAGATAGCACATGTCGCTTATCTTCTTT
>OVAT01000036.1:0-21680 GCA_900406305.1 Cochlearia officinalis
GAGACTTTCCAAGCGGGTCGGACCTTGATGGGCTTAAGCCCACCACTAACAGTACACCATGACTATATGTAAATGTAACTTTTTGTTTCTTGTTCAAAACTTATTTTTCCTACATTTCATATACTGTAAAGCAAGTGGCATGTTCAATAGCTACTTATTACACGAATATAAATAAAAAAAATCATACCGACCTTATCTCTCTCGGCGGAGATTCATATTTGCTTATATGTGTGTTTTTGTGCTTGGGGCAATCATTAGGGAGGTTCATATTATTCATGCATCTAATCATGTAAATTATAAATTGGTGAACCATCAACATCATGTCACGTGTCTATATCCTCTTTCCACTTTTTGAGCCTTTTTCATCAAAATTCAACCCACCAAAATAGAAAGCGGACAAAACTTACATTGCCGTTCTGACGTGGCAAAGATCCAAGCGTCTATCTATGTATGAGGTGGTACATGCGGCTCGTGATGACGTGTTGTAATTACATTCCGGATTCCATTACATAAAGTGACTTACTTAAAGTGTCATTGGCTATTAGTGAAAGTGAATAATTAGTACGAAAGCGACATCGAAACACTTGAATAAATGGATGAAAATATCTCAGTTTTAGAAAATGTATACTACTAACGTTACATATTAAAATCGAGAAGAAGGAGCCATGAGATTTCGCAACGAAATAAATGATATTTGATACGGTCAACGATCGGTCACATTTAGAAAGTACACGCATGACATTTAACGTGTCAATAATTATCGCCTCTTTCCCAAAATAGACATGTCTCACACCGCTACAGTCCAATTAGTCTGACGTAAGCAATGACAAAATCTACGTAACATTACCGTCTGCCACGTGTCCTTTCGTTAACTTCACTCCCATTATTTTTTTTATTTTTTTAAAAATTGGTTTTCAGATTCCGTCCACCAACACAAACAGCCTTCTTACTCGCCACGTGTCGACATCATCGTCCTATATATTCATCTCCTTACTTTTGATTCAGAAGTTTCAAAGAGAGGAACAGTAATTAATTGTGGGGGTGGAAAAGTGAATTATGATGAAAGTTGGGGCTAATTTGCAATTTCCACCAGGATTTAGATTTCATCCGACGGACGAGGAGCTTGTGCTGATGTATCTATGCCGTAAATGCGCGTCGCAGCCGATCACAGCCCCTATAATCAAAGAACTCGATTTATACCGATACGATCCTTGGGATCTTCCCGGTACGGTTTCTTTAATTCCTTGAATGAATCACACATAATTATTCGGTTTACGTAAACCGGTCTCAAATTTTAATTTAAATTCATTAATTAGACATGGCTTTGTACGGAGAAAAGGAGTGGTATTTTTTCTCACCAAGAGATAGAAAATATCCAAACGGTTCAAGACCAAACCGAGCAGCTGGTACTGGCTATTGGAAAGCTACCGGTGCTGATAAACCGATCGGTCATCCTAAACCGGTCGGTATAAAGAAGGCTCTAGTGTTTTACTCTGGAAAACCGCGTCGAGGAGAGAAAACCAATTGGATCATGCATGAGTACCGGCTTGCTGAAGTGGACCGATCGGTTCGCAAGAAAAACAGCTTAAGAGTGAGCAAATTGTATATTATTAAACCGGAATTTGAGTAAACCGGTTTTTTGATAACCGGGTATTATGATCATTTTGTACAGCTGGATGATTGGGTATTGTGCCGTATATACAACAAGAAAGGTGTAATCAAGAAGGAAGCGAAGCCTACTGTGACTGGTTCGAGCTGCTCACCGGAAGTCACGTGCGAGGATGAGAGAAACGGTCGTTTGAGTAACGCCCTCGATTTTCAGTTTAATTACGTAAATGCCATTGGCGATAACGAGATCGTGGCAAGGCTATTGGGAGGGAATCAGATGTTGTGGACGGTGGATCCACTTGTTGTTAAACAGAGAACTTTATGAGTTGTTACGTGCGAGTTAGTGAGAAATTATTGATTCGTCGTCGTCGTCGTCGTCGTCGCACGTGACGGTTGGTTGGGTGGTTCGAACCCGCTAGACGAATCAGAAGGAAAAGGATTGGGCTTTTCTTTGCAATACTTAGGCATGGACTTTTTTTCCTTCTATTAATATAAAGCTTACACTTATGTATTACCACCAAAATAAATGAACTTATACTATTGGGTTCATCCAAGTTTTAGGTATAAATCAGTTCTTCTTCTATCATGAGGAGTGTTCTAAAAAGCGTTCTCGGCCTCCGGCGGTGGTAGGCTTTTATACACCGTCTCGCCTAGCTTCTAATTCGTCTATAATATTATGATGCTAAAAATATAAAATAAAATAATTTTATAAATTATGATATTTTGCGAATAATGTTATGAAATAAATATAATAATCCGGTGAAATAACAAAAGAAAAATATTATTCTTCATTAACTATGCTATTTCATATATTTATATATATGTAATATATTATGTAATTTTTAAAATATTTAGTACGTCTACAAAATCGTTTATGCTACTATTAAACATTTTAGACATTAGGCTTTAGGTCACAGTTCACTTAGTGTCTAGTGCTTTCGCAAACATTGAGAGTGACACCACGAAATAGTGGGAGGAGGAGTTGGAACTCTTTCACAATTTGAAGTTGTAGCTTATGTTTCGGGCTTTTTTTATTGCGAGTTTATTTGTCGTTCGTATTCTTTCTCTTATTGAGTTTCACAAATAAATTTAAAAAGTTTGCAAAAAAAAACATCTACTATTAGTCCAACTATGGTTCATTAATGAATAAACTCCTACTACATATTGGTATTTTTGTAACAAATAAAAAAACACATAAAAGTTCTTGTTAGTGTTTTGTGTGATATAGTTTTGTTGTCTTGGATTGCTCTTTTTGTAATAGTATGAAATAAAAGTAAAAAAAAGTTTTTTTATCTGCTCTTTCCCATTGTTTGTTTGGGCTTTTTAAATGGGCCTGAAAGAATGAATCACAAATGGGCCTTAAAAAAATTTCAGTTATCAACAAATATTAATTATCAAAATGCGATTATGCGTTTATGATTAAACGTAAGAAATTAATTATCAAAAAGAGTTTTATTTTTTCGACAAAAAAAAAGAGTTTTATTTATTTATTTTCATAAATGGGATCCTACGGAACAGCAAAAGCATTATTTTCATGGCATAAGAGAAAAGAGAGAAGAAGAAGAAGAAGAGCTCACTGTCACAATCGCTTTCTCTTCTTCGTCTTCTTCTCTGTGTTTAGCTATTCGCTCTCTTCCTCGTTAATTTTCGCGATCTGATTCCAAAATTCGTTGAAAAAGATGGAGGAAGGAAGTATGTTCAGATCTCTACTAGCGATTCTACAATGGTGGAGTTTCAACGTTACAGTCATCATCATGAACAAATGGATCTTCCAGGTTTTTGAAAATCTAATCGCTAATTTTGAAAATCCGAATCTATAGATTTCTAGGGTTTGAGTCAAAATCTGTAATGTGTTTTTGTGTGTGTGTGTGTAGAAACTGGATTTCAAGTTTCCATTATCGGTTTCGTGTGTACACTTTATATGTTCATCTATTGGAGCATACATTGTCATAAAAATACTAAAGCTTAAGCCATTGATAATTGTTGATCCTGAAGATCGTTGGAGAAGGATCTTCCCAATGTCTTTTGTCTTCTGTATCAACATTGTGTTGGGTAATGTTAGCCTTAGATACATCCCTGTTTCGTTTATGCAGACTATCAAATCATTCACTCCTGCTACTACAGGTTTTTAGTTATCTTTCTCTTGTTTCTTTACATGGTTTCTCTAGAGAATCTGATTGTTTACTATGTGTGTGTGTGTGTTTTGAGTGTAGTTGTGTTGCAGTGGCTTGTATGGAGGAAATACTTTGATTGGCGTATTTGGGCGTCTCTTGTGCCTATTGTTGGTGGGATTCTTTTGACATCTGTTACAGAGCTTAGTTTTAATATGTTTGGATTCTGTGCTGCTTTGTTTGGTTGTTTAGCTACTTCTACGAAGACCATTCTAGCCGAATCTCTTCTCCATGGTTACAATTTCGACAGGTCAGTGCTCTCTTCATGGCCTCTTCTTGCTATGATTACACTGTTAAGTTTTGAACTTTGTCATGGAGCCCTGCACTTAGTTTCCAGTACTTTTTCGTGTTGTGTCCTTTTTCGGGTTTGAGATGTAATCGTTTTGCCTCTATTACACTAGATAATCATGTAATGTTATCTTGTCTAAAACAGTCACTTTAGTTGTGTTTAGCCACAAAGGTGTTTTGGTCTAGAAGAAAGATTTGATTTTTTTTATTGTTTTTTCGTTTGTATAGCATAAACACAGTATACTACATGGCGCCTTTCGCCACCATGATTCTCGGGATACCGGCTTTATTAGTAGAAGGAAACGGAATCATGAGCTGGTTCGAAGCACATCCGTCTCCATGGTCAGCTCTCATTATTATATTAAGTTCCGGTGTGTTAGCCTTCTGTCTCAACTTCTCCATCTTCTATGTTATTCACTCCACAACCGCTGTCACCTTCAACGTAGCTGGAAACCTCAAAGTAACTAATATTTTTCTTTACGAATTGCTCACAAAGACGACAACTTCTGATTCAATTTAGTGCCTTAAGTGTCTTGAACATGCTTTGTATTGTTGTTTTGTAGGTTGCGGTGGCTGTGTTGGTGTCGTGGTTGATATTCCGTAACCCGATATCGTATATGAATGCTGTTGGGTGCGGGATTACGCTAGTGGGATGCACGTTTTACGGATACGTTAGGCATATGCTTTCGCAGCAGCCTCCGGGGACTCCTAGGACTCCTCGAACGCCAAGAAGCAAGATGGAGTTACTTCCTCTTGTTAATAACAACAACGATAAGCTTCAAGGCAAAGTCTGATCTCACTTCAAGAAGTATTTTCACTTGTTCACACAACTAGTGTTGAATTTTTTTAACTTTTACTCAAAAACATCTTCACTAGAGAAAAAAGTAACATGTTGTTTTGAGAGTCGCATAGAAGAGATATTGTTTCGTCCTATTTATATCTCTGTTGAATTGTAGAAATCTTTAATTAATTATAAAAACAGAAAGTGAAAAACTAAATTAGAAGAAAAAATCTTATTTACATCCCAATTAAACCTTTGGGGAAAAGTATTAGCCTTATATTTATAATTTACTCAAAAGAGAGGGACCACATAGCAAATAAAGAAAATAGTGGAGTGAATTAACGTGTTTCTTATCTCGTGACTTATCTAACGAATGAAAACAAAACACGTGTCAAAATAAAAGAAGGTGCACGAGTGTTACCCTACTCCACACAACTCCCGATTATATTCTCTCAATAAAAAGACGAAAAGAAAAAAAAAATTTGTGCCAAAAAAGAAAAAAATGAACCGTTCCTCTGTCGCCTGCAAATAACGCGAAAAAATCTCTCTGTAATAAAAAAAAATAAAGAAAAAAAAGAAAAAAAAGAAAAAAAGAAAGCGAACCAGTCGTGGCAAGGATCCGAAAGAACATGAACCAGATAAACTTGGCGAAACCCTAATCTTAGCCGCGCTTTTATCCCTTCTTCTTCATCTTCCTCTTCTTCTTATCATTTTAATCTGAAAGGCGCGAAAATCGGGTACGAGTTAGGTTTTTAGGCTTCGCGAAATTAGGGTTAGGGTTTTGATTTTAGCCGCGCTGTTTTCTTGTCTCCTGTTATCGAGGAAGGAAATTGAAGGCGGAGAGATTGGGGATTTAGGGTTAGGGTTTGAAAAACTTCTCCGCTTTTCATTGGCCGCGCGGCGGCGGCGGCGGTGGTTGGTTTGACTATTTTGGGGGGTTATGAACGTTGACCAATGCTATTAGCTGAAGAAGATGATGGGTAGGGGATTAGACGGAGGTTGTGGCGCTGAAGAGAAGCCTTGTCGAGTATTTCGCAGAGCTAAGCGAGAGAAAGAAGATGGTTATAAAGGAAACGACGATATGGGTTCGCCGAAAATCGATTTGTTAGCTCAGGCTAGTAAAAATCTATGCGAGAGGTCTCCTTATGATATTTCTGAAGATGGTTCTACTGTTGGGTTAAGTGTGCCTACTCTACCTATTGTGTTGGCTAACTTGGTGAACCAAACGGATAACAAGAAACGGCATAAGAAGTCTCATCATGGTACAGAGAAGAAGAAGAAGAAGTCTTCTAGGCAAGGTGAGAAATTGCGAGCTGGGAGTATATGGGTTGAACATGAGGATTACTTTAGGCGCTTAGAGTTGCCTGATTTAGAAACTTTGACAGATTTAGCATCTCTAAGATCTTTGTCTTCTAAAGATTGCTTTTCGGTTCCTTCAGTGGGATACGAAACCATTGATATTCAACAGAGGGAAACTGATGCGAGTGCAAAAAATGAGGATGTTCTTTGTTCAGAAGTAGCTAAAGAGATTACTGAAGGCACAGTAACGAAAGAAGAAGAAGTGGTTAACGAGGATGTTAGTCAGCCAATGAGTGTTGACAATGCGGGGAACGAGATATCCTCGGGGTCAGACTATTCTGGTAGTTTAGAATGGGTTTTAGGCTGTAGAAATAGGGTTTTGTTGACATCAGAAAAGCCCACCAAAAAGCGGAGGCTTCTTGGTGGTGATGCAGGCTTAGTAAAATTAATAGTTGCTGCCGCTTGCGAAAGGAATGTGTTGTTATGTGATGTTTGCTGCAGTGGTGGTGATGCCAAGGAACATCATCACCAGATGATTGTTTGCACTTCATGCAAAGCTACAGTTCACAGAAAATGCTATGGCGTGGTTGAAGATACAGATAAATCTTGGTTGTGCTCATGGTGTGAGCTGGAGAATGGTCGTAGTGGCTCTGAAAGACCATGCTCGCTTTGTCCCAAAAAGGGTGGCATTCTCAAACCAGTTCTTTCAAAAACCGAGGAAACTGTGCACGTAGAGTTTGCTCATCTGTTTTGTTCACTGTGGATGCCTGAAGTGTATATAGAAGACTTGCAGAAAATGGAGCCCATTTTGAACTTGTCTGGAATAAAAGAAACTCGGAGGAAGTTAGTTTGTAACTTGTGCAAGGTGAAGGCTGGTGCTTGCATTCGGTGCTGTAATGGTATGTGTTGTCTACTTCTGAGGATGGGTAACATTGATATTCGTAATAAGATGTTCTTGTGTATCGTTTGGGACCTTGGGGGGTTTTATTGAAGCTGTTTTTCCTTGAAAAACATAAGAATTGTGCGAAAAATTGATCGTATTGCCTAAGAATAGACTATACTGGTTGCTTAGAAAGTGCTTCATTCTTTGGTGAATATCAGATTAGTTATTCGTATTTTATTACAATCTCTTGATCATAGGAACATGCCGAGCATCTTTTCATCCTATATGTGCACGTGAGGCCGGGAATAGGCTAGAGGTCTGGGGAAAGCGCGGGGTTGATACTGTAAGTTTCATCACGTGTAGAATGGAATCAGACATTAGTGTTTTTTTCTTTAACGACACTAAAAAATTGTAGGTTGAACTGCGAGCTTTCTGCTCAAAACATTCAGATATTCAAGTAAGTGGAAGGTCCACAGAAGGGGGAGTTAATAATCCAGCTGATGGTCGTTCACCTGTATGTCATCTTCCATCAGAATCTGCAAGAGAAGGCTACTTAAGTAATGATGATATGGGAGTCGGCGTAGGAACACCGGGTACAGGTTCTGATATTTCGAGAAATAGTGACTTGCGAGAACTAGAATCACCGCATTCAAAGTTAAACTCGTCTGCAACAGACAATGTAGAATCAGGGATGGGTGGGAGAAGCAACGATGATGAAAGATCGTTGTCCGAGTCTCTTAGCTTTGGATTGATTCTGAAAAAGGTGTGCATTTTCTTAAAACTTGTAGTATCTACTTGTAGAAACTCTTGCTCACTTAATTCACATTTTTTTAGTTGATTGACCTGGGGAAAGTGGATATCAAGGATGTGGCTGCAGAGATTGGGGCCAATCCTGATGCTTTAAAAGCCAAACTTGCGGTAACATGTTAAACTTCTCATATACCTCTCTAAAGCCTCTGTGTTCTTGTTGTGGGTGTCTGGGTATTGATTTCAAAGTTTTGCACTACAGGAAGGAGACTTGTTACCTGATTTACTAGGCAAGATAGTTAAGTGGCTTAGCCAGCATGCACACATGGGTACCAGGACTAAAGGTGACAGTTTGAAAAGTAAAAATACTACTAAATCTGAGCGCCCAGAAGCTATGGTGATGCTAGAGTCTGACATCTTAGATCCTGCCACAAAGGCTTTTTCTTTGGAGCGTA
Organism: Cochlearia officinalis; assembly: GCA_900406305.1. Taxonomy (NCBI): domain Eukaryota; kingdom Viridiplantae; phylum Streptophyta; class Magnoliopsida; order Brassicales; family Brassicaceae; genus Cochlearia; species Cochlearia officinalis. Next base: position 8,233 of record OVAT01000036.1, read on the forward strand.
CACTTTTAAGCGATATTTGTAATAATAATACGGATAATACAATATGTACCTCTGCGGAAAATTGTACTGGTAATGGTATTGTGGTTGATAAAGCTAAAGCTAGTAGACCATTTTTGAAGAAAGAAAGAAGTGTGAATTTGGCATCTGATCATTCTTCAGAAGAACAGGTAATCTCCCAATCTCAGAGAAATTTTGTGTTGAAAATAATTTTTCTTAGAATCTGGATGCTTTTACCATGGTTCACATCTTGTTAGTTATCAAAGGCTTTTTAGATCTGCCACCAAGGTCCAATTGCAGCTGCTTTGGTACTTTTTTAGGCACAACAAACTCCTGGTGAGATATTTTACGTTGTGCTTTGTTTCTGATTCACAGAAATCGATAGTGCTCGATCAGGAAGTTCATTTCGGGAAAAGTTCAGTTAATCTTTCTGGTATGTACTTCTTAATTTTCAGTATTTTTTCTTGCCTCCAAGTTCTGAAGTCGGTTGTAGTTTTTTTTTTGTTAGGTCGTAGTATGCTGATTTTCTTCTTGTGTTTTGCTTAGTTTTCGTAGAGTTGTTTCATTTCTATTGACGTCTTTTCATCAACAATGTATATCCAACTTAAATAATTATCTTAACTACTACCGATCTGGTTTTTAATCTGTTGCGTAGATGAGAATGTAGATCAATCAATCTCCAGCTCTTCTGATACCTTGCAGCATCTTGGAAATTTTAACTTTCCAAGCCCCATTATCTTGGATCTACTGTAAGCCTCGGAAACACCATGGCGGAAACAGTACATGCTGTTCTCTTGTCTACATAAATATCTGCCTACTAAATCACCTTTTTAATCTTTGATGATGCAGGGATCATAAAGCATATCCTTATTTCAGTCCTCGTCCTTATATCCACAGAGAACTGTCAGAAATTTGCAAGGGAAAGACCTTGAAAAGCAGCAAGGATTCTGATGTGGATCGGATGACAACAAAACCTGATGGTAAAGACTTTATGATATTTGCCTCAGCTTTTAGGATGGTAACATCAAAACATTTGGCAGGCTCTGAAGAAGGAAACAAACATCTGCAGGACGCTGGCAATCACCCTATCTGTTGTAGTCACCAAAGTCAGAGTGCAGACTGCAGAGACACGATTTGTCAGTTATCTAAAGCTAGAGAATTGGGCATACTGGATCTATCTCCTGAAGATGAAGTGGAAGGAGAACTTCTATATCATCAGCTTCGGTTACTTGGCACTGCAGTTTCAAGAAAGCAACTTTCTGGTGATTTTGTTGTCTATTGTGTGATTTGCCGATCCCACTTTTGCATGTTATTTTGCTCTATATAATTTCTAATATATTTTTTAAAAATTGATTCCTTTTTCAGATAATTTAGTCTTTGAAGTTGCCAAAAAACTGTCTCTGGAGATTGATGAACAACATGGACGAAGATGGGATGATGTTCTGGTCAACAAATATTTCCATGATGTTAAGGAAGCAAGAAAGCAAGGCAGGAAAGAGAAACGACACAAACAAGCCCAGGCTGTTCTAGCTGCTGCTACTGCTGCAGCTGCATCATCTTCTAGGAATACATCACTAAGGAAAGATATGTTAGAAGAACCTTCACAACAAGAGGTTGTTGCTATTTTTTCGTTTTTTGCTCCATGCGTTTGATTTATTCTTGCCATGATTCTTATCCTTTATCATTCGTACTGGTTATTCATTGGACAGATGAGCACTTCTAGACGTCAAGCTGCTGGCACATCTCACCTAGTGCCACAGTCAAAGGAAACACTTCTAAAAATGGTTGTCTATGAGCCACCTTCTGAGAAGCGGTCTAATAACCGTACATCAGACTTTCCAGTAGAAAATCCACGGACTTGTGACATCTGCAGACGGTCTGAAACTATATGGAACCTGATTGTGGTGTGCTCTAGTTGCAAGGTCATATACTTTCTAATTTTTATTCATCACATGATATTCTCTTCTAGGAACAGTTTTTATGGTGGTGTGGATCTGATGAGGCTCCAATTACAGGTTGCTGTTCACATGGATTGCTACAAATGTGCTAAAGAATCTATCGGTCCTTGGTACTGTGAACTATGTGCAGAGTCATCTTCAGAACCGTATTCTTCTACAGAGTGTGCTGTATGTGGTGGCACCACTGGGGCTTTTAGGAAAGCCTCAAATGGGCAGTGGATACATGCATTTTGTGCGGAGGTGATAATCCCTTCTAAACTAGCAGTGTCTGGAGTACTTCATCTAGTAACAAATATTTCATATTACATGGTATTTAATTTCTTGCAGTGGACCTTGGAATCACCCTTCAGAAGGGGGCAAATAAGTCCTGTGCAGGGAATGGTGGGTTTATTATTATAATTGCAAAATCACTAGCATGTTTTATCCTCTTTAAAATGCTTAAGCTTAATGCCTTGTGCCTCTTCAGGAGTCTCTGGCCAAGAACATGGACACTTGCTGTGTATGCCAACGGGTATATGGTAAATGCATTAAGGTACTCACCTTTTCTTGTTTTTTTTAATCTGAAGAATCTAGCTCCAAAAATTGGGACAAAGATTGAATAAAAGCTTGTCTTATCAATATACAGTGTAGTTATGGTAACTGCCAGACGACATTTCACCCATACTGCGCCAGAAGCGCTGGCTTTCATATGATTGGTGGTGGGAAACTTCCACATAAGGCTTACTGTGAGAAGCACAGCGTGGACCAGAAGGCAAAGGTCTTATTTCTCATCTACTTTAGTCATCTTCACAATTGTCTACTTGCATCATAAGGTTGCTTACATCTGTGTGACTGTTGCAGGCTGAATCTCAAAAATATGGGGCAGAGGAGCAGAAAAGTCTCAAGCATTATAGGGTAAGAGCTCTTAACTAAGTCTCAATGATGTGTTAAGTGTATTATTTTCTCTCTCCTGTAAAATTCATTTGTAACCCTTGCTAAATCTCTTCCAGGTTGAACTTGAGAGGTTACGACTTCTCTGCGAGCGGATAGTCAAGAGGGAGAAGTTAAAAGTAAATCTATCTAAACCCCTACGTCTTCTTTTCATTGTGATATGAAACAAACATGTGCTTGACCTTTCACTGGTATGATATGTTTGCAGCGAGAGTTGGCTATTTCCTCACATATAATACTTGCTGCACAAAGGGATAACGCTGCTCGTTTGTTACCTGTCCGTAATCCATTTTCTCCTCCAGAGGTTTCATCGGACTCGGCTACAACATCGATTAGAGCTCATCCAGACAGTAATGTATCTGGCAGTGAAGCAATACAGAGGTCAGATGATATCACCATTGACAGCACAGCATCTGGTAAGCGCCGTGGCAAAGGTCCCATGTTAATGGACACAGATCAGAAAACAGACGATAGTGCAACTTCCAAGGGCCGGTTTTCCCGCAAGCTGACCGAAAGACAAATACTTGCGGGGAAAACTGTTCCTCGCAAACACTGTATAGTCTCGCCTAGTGTTTCAGAGGATGGAGAGAAAGGAGGCTCAAAGCCTAAGAAGGTGAGAAGATTATATCTGTCCTAACTCCTAAGTTACATTTCATCGTAAGTTCCGACTCATTTGTTTTGGCTCAACTAAGTTCCATTCATGAGAGATCTTACACTTTGTTTTGTCTTGATAAACTGATAATAGCAGCATGTAGAAACATTTGCAAAGGAGCTCGTGATGACATCGGATGAAGCTTCTTTCAAGAACCGGCGGCTCCCAAAGGGATACTTCTATGTGCCTATAGATCGCCTGCAAGAAGACAAACGGAAGAACCAGAAAGAGGCTTCTTCAGGTGATCCGTCAGGTAAAGACGACGGGTAAAGGCGAGAGAGTAACACACAATTTGGACTCCTATTTACCGTTATTACACCCTAACCAGGATTCACCAACTGGTTTAAGGCGGAATAGAAGCAACAGAAGCTTATGGAACGGCTAAAACAGAGCGAAAAACGGTTATTGTGAAGCTTTTTTTGGAGACTCAAAACAAACTATTGTCTATAGTAAATGTTTGAGAATAACATCTCTCTAAAGAAAATAGGCTTTCAGATTTGGACACACTTGTAATTGAAGAGAGCTGCATATGTAAACTCTGTTTGTGTAAAGAGCTTAGTTGTAAATATTCATTATTGTCTAAAAGCAAAAATTGAACAAGTTTTATATCGTCTCACAAGAACGATTAAAGTTTTGTATGCATTGTTCAAAGATTAAAGGAAGAATTATATATTTCCCTTATTTATAGTTCTTATACAATTAAAAATCATACATTATGATAGAGTGAACTGAATTTTGTATAGCCATGGAGGCATAACAAACATCACGAAATTTTTTGATAGAAACGGTTAAGGTTATGGACTTCCACCTTAAAATTAATTGACAATAAATGGATTAGTCCATATCCTTTATAGTTGGCAACAAATGGCTCTAGATACAAGTTCCGTGAAAGATGTGACTGCTTTTGGTTTTATGAACAATCTCATCTTCTTGAGGATACCCTTTTTCACATATAGTACATGTTTGCCAACTTTCAGAATAACAATCTATGATCTATGTCGCTGGTGGAGCAATCGGCACGAGCCTGGTTACTACATCTTCATCTTCATGATCCAAAATCGAGTCTCTAATTTTCAATGCGCTAATAAAAGAACGTACCAATCTTCTCATTTCAATCTCGGGAGCATGGTCTTGATCAAAATATCAAAATATCTAGTGTAAAAGTGAAATACGAGCACGGGACAACCTGGTGGTACCATGTCGAGAAATTATAAACTTTCTACGAATGATTTTGATAAGCCAGCTCTCAAACTTTTTTTCGACAGTATATCGCCTTAACTGAAACCGGTGACTGATGCTCCAATCATCTCCACTAGTGGCTAACATAACTCCGACATCAGACTCATAAGGCGCATCAACCTTGTAAAGTCTTAGTCTAGCTAGACGGTTTTTCATTATTAACATGTCCATATTGTTTTTTTCTTGTTCCTATATATTGTCTAATTCAATATACACTTGTGCCTTTTTATAGCCAAAACACATTTTCTAACTTAAAAAAATATTAATAATTAATCAGATTCTTTAACAAATTTGATTTTTTGTATTAATTGTGATACATAGATCTTAGAGTTTACAAAAATATAACACATGTCTTGAAAATGGTATAAGTTTTGTTATCCATCAACTATTTTTAGAGTTTATATTTAGTAGATGTCTTAATGATATACACTCAATTATAACCAGTTTTAGCTATTCATATTAGATATTAGTACTCTATTCTGATTTTTATTATTTATACATTATTTAAAAGTTTCTTTAAATTAATGTAATATGTTATTCTAAATCTTGTCTTCTCTTATCAAAATTAATGATAAACAAAATAAATCTTGTGACAAAAAAAACAAAATAAATCTTGTGACAAAAATAAAACAAAATAAATCAAACCAAATGTTAGACCGATACTATATTGTTAAAATTTTGGAATATGGCATATAGCACACTCTTGGATCCATGTGTCATCAAGATAATTATACAAATGATTTTTTTGTAAGTAATCTTTTGTTGCGAGTTAGACTTAGATCTAACAATTCGACAAAAAAATTAAAATAATTTTTGAAACCGGAACAAACATTTTTTATGGGTTATTACAAATACTATTTTCCTAAAAACATACTCCATTTTTTGAATGTTATTAAATAAAATAAATTAAATTACCAGTTGCAACCGTAACTCCGTAATATAGACTTGGAACTGATCTACTTTGTTTTTGTTGAAATAAAATCTTAAGTATATCTCAAATCATTTGTGACAACAAACAAGGTAATGTTTAAAACGTATAATTTTGTAAATTTCTCAATTAATTTGGACAACAAACACGGTAATGTTTGTTGTTAAAAAGAACAAGATAATAATATCATCTTTTATTTACTTTGTGAAAATAGACATGGTGAAGTGTTTAATTGTTAATACAATTTGGGAGAATTACAAAACTACACCATTTGAATTACATTTCACAAAATTACATCATTTCAAAATTACTTCATAAAACTACATCTAAACACTTAAAATTAAATATAAATAAACCCTATCCATATAATCTTACCCTCTTAATACTATACCCTAAACACTAATTAGCGAATCCAAATGAAAAGATTTTAATTTTGGTAATTTTTAAAGGGTAAATCAAACTTTTAAAATTTTGAAAAGAAAAGATGTAAATATGTGAAAAATTGAATTAGGTACATTTATGTAAAAGAAGAGAGGAAAGAGTGTAGTTTTGTGAATTTCTCGTACAATTTTCTCATCAAAACATGAATAATTCTTACACTAGAAGACAAATATTCTGGTGTCAAAAAAAAAAAAAATATTTATGTCTTTGAATTATTCTTAAGTCTTAACAAAAGGTAACTTAGTCAAATACAAGTGATTACGTAAATGAAATTAAAACTTCACAAGAATAAAACTTCCTTTCTTTAAGCACAATCGTAGTTAACAACTTAATATCTTACACATTTATTTACTTAAGAAATAAATATTCCAATTTTCATTTTCTTTCTTAGATAATCTATACAATAAAAGAAAAAGAACTATCTCTGTATGAAACACACTTGACAATAAAAAATTAAATACATAATTAAAATTAAAAATTTGACAAAATTCATTTAATACTAATAAAAATCAAATAAGAAATCATTAAAGACATAAACTCATTTAATAACAAAATAAAGCATTACATTATATGCAATAACAAATATAAAAATATTTAAACTTAAATATATGTAGATAAATAAAGTTTAAACATTATAAATTTGAGATTCAAATATTACATAGTCATACATATAAATAATACATTAATTCTCGATAATCTTCTTAAACTAAATAATAATCACTAAAAATATCCACCGAAAACATAGACGTCGTATAAAGTTTCTAATAACATTAAAAGAAAAAAAACTATGATGCAATTTTATAATAAAATTAAAATAATATATAAATTGTTAATGTTAATAATCAATACAAATATTCAACGAAAACATAACCGTCATATAAAATAAACAAAAATACATATAAAGATTCTAATAACATTAAAAAAATTATAATGCATTTTAAAAAACGGATTAAAATCTCCACGTAAAACTAAAATAAATGTATTGTGGACAAAAATAAATTATTAATAGTAATGAATGTAAAAAAATACACAACAATCTTTACTTCTCTTTAATTTTTTTTTTTTGTAAAATTAGATTTCATCACATATTGATATTCTAATCGTTTTATAATATTAAACTAAAATATCCATTCAAATGAACAATTTTATTTTCATTAATTTAGTTATATTCGATGTCAAACAAAATACGTATTACAATAATAAAATATATTACAAAATCAACCATCGCAAACAAAATATATATATTTTTGAAATTATTATAAAATATTATAAAACGATTAGAAAATCAATATGTGATCTCCTAATCTAATAATCGTAGTCTAGTCTAGTAATCCTAACAGTAAAATATAAATGTAGATTTTATCCTAGTTTAGTAATCCTAACAGTAAAATCTACATATTTGCTTTGGTCTCTCACTCTTTATTTTCTCTTCGCAGCCTTCTTTGCAGTGAAAGAAAAAACGAAAAACGTAGCCTTATGTCACGGCCGCCGCCGCCGTCGGCAACCGCCGATCTCCGCCGCGAAATCGATCCAAGGATCTGGCGAGCTTGCGCAGGAGCTTCTGTTAAGATCCCGATTCTTCAATCTAGGGTTTATTACTTCCCTCCTGGCCATTTAGAACACTGTTGTGATTCGACGGCGAAAATCTCCTCTTCTTCTTCTTCTGCGATTCTCTGCACCGTCTCCTCCGTCGAGTTACTCGCCGATCCGATCACCGACGAGGTTTTCGCACACCTCTCACTAACACCAATTCCCCACGGCGAGTCTACGCCGGCGCCTCCGCTTTTTAATCTTTCTAAATACGATATCGACGAAGAAGAGAACAAGGTGGTCGCATTCGCTAAGATCCTTACGCCTTCAGATGCTAACAACGGAGGCGGATTCTCCGTCCCGCGCTACTGCGCGGATTCAGTATTGCCTCCTCTCGATTTTCAGGCGAATATTCCTGTTCAGAATCTGACCATCACCGATATCCACGGCGTCCGTTGGGATTTTCGCCATATCTATCGAGGAACGCCGCGAAGGCACTTGCTAACCACCGGGTGGAGCAAGTTCGTCAACGGCAAGAAGCTAATCGCCGGAGATTCCGCCGTGTTCATGAAGAAATCGGTAAACGAACTCTTTATCGGTGTAAGGAGAGCTCCTGTCTCCACCAACAACAACGAAACAAGCTTCTACGGTGAAGCCCACGACGAGTTCTCAAGCTATAACCAAAGCAGTGATGAAGCTAATGAAGAAGAAGAAGAAGCAAACGTGAAGATGGGTTTTCGAAGAAGCGGTAAAGGCAAACTAACGGCTAAAGCCGTCTCTGAAGCTATGTATAAAGCAGCAAATGGTATGCCTTTCGAGGTTGTTTACTATCCAACGGCAAGATGGTCGGAGTTTGTGGTGAGAGCAGAAGAAGTTGAGTCATCAATGGCTATAGCTTGGAGTCCTGGAACTAGTGTTAAGATGGCTATGGAGACCGATGACTCTTCGCGTATTACTTGGTTTCAGGGCACTGTCTCTTCTACAGTTCAAGAAACTGGCCCGTGGCGTGGGATTCCATGGAAACACCTTCAGGTAATGATAATGGTCTATTGCTTTATAACTTCCCTATGATGTTTTAGCTGATGGGACAGTTTTAGAATCGACCATGTATCTCTATAGAAACTGTTTAAGTGTGTCGATAAGGGTTTAAAGAATGTGAGGTTTTTTAGCTGTGTTTAGTTTTAGATAGCTGGGTTTAGAGGGTTTATATGATTAGCTTTAGCTGCTTGAGATTCATTTTCCACAAAGATAACTTGGAAGATAAATAGGAAGGTCTTGGTCTTAGCTTACCAGTGGCATATATTCCTTATACATTGTATTTTGTTAAACTATCTCATGCCAACAAAGGTAATCTTTTTAAGAAAAAACACTTGTTTTCGACACTTACATTATACTTCCTGTGATTATTTCTTTGCTTTGAACTTGTGCAGATCACATGGGATGAACCTGAAGTTCTATACAACATGAAGAGAGTGAACCCTTGGCAAGTCGAAGTTGTTTCAAACACAGCTCAGTTTCACGCCGCTTTCCCTCAATCAAAGGCGTTGAAGTTTACACATAGCAATGTGTTCTTTAACGGAGGAGAAGGAGAATCTCTCTATCCTAGAAGAGGACCGTCTAGTGCAGCACCAGGCGTGGATCCACCACGTCCCTACATGTTCTCGTATACTACATTTCCTGCTGGCATGCAGGGAGCCAGGCAATATGGTTTTAGTTCTTACAATCCAACCGGAGGATTCAATGGAGTAAACCCTCTCGACAACTTGTTCGATCCGCTTCCGAAATTGGAGAAATTCTCGACTGATATGATCTTCGGAAGCCCATCGTGGGACGACTTGTCGCCTAATAGCAACACGACTAATATCTCCTCTGGAAATAGAGTCCCAAGCTCAGCAAAAGCTAACTCGTTTAAGCTCTTTGGCAAGATCATTAACGTACACGAGGAGCATGCAGAGAGCGGTCTTGATGAGTCTGGCTTGGATGAAGAAGAGAATGGTAGCAAAGAGTCTAGTGACTATGAACCTCTGATTCAGACAGAATTGTCCTTGAACCATGGTGGTCGTCAAGGCAAGAGTCGTCAGCGACGCAGGTTATAGCTGCAAAAGGTATATTTGGTTTTTAACACAAGTATATTAATCACACACATTGTGTTTCTTTATCATTTGTTTTTGGTTTGTTGTTGACAGGTTAAGTGGAGCAAGGGCTTGATCATGTCCTAAGTAGTTATGTAGTAACAGTACTTATAAGTATCTCTGCATTGACTTTTTCTGGTTTTTATCTTTGCCACGTGACAATGTGTTTGTTTTTTTCATTTTGATGAACATATTGCTCTCTCTCCTCCTCCTCCTAATCGCTTACTAGTATTGTTGTTAATCCTCACAATATTAAACCAGAAGGTGTTACAGTCTTGGTTCTAATTAAACCACCACTTTCAAATCAAATTGTTAATCATAACAACAATTTGATTAGTACTAAAGGGTGTTTATACATGATTGTTTACATGTTAAACGGAACCAATATCTCATTAACTCTAGCCGTGGTGGTCTGAGACGGCGGGTTATAATCGGCCACCAAATACTCCGGCGACTTTCCTTTGCTCTTCTCAATGGCTGCAATCCATTCACTACCCTGAAGACTAGCCATCAAAGCTTCAGCTTCGACTTTGGTCGCATTATCCGTGGCGTAGCCACCGATTTGCCTCACGGCTACGTAGGTTTGTTTCCACGGCTGCACGTGGAGGTTATCGGCTAGAGGCGGGTTCTGTTGGTTCGTCTTTGGGAGGTAGAACATGACGGTGTATTCTGATTTTCCCGGTGTTGCCTTTGTGATCACCGGTGATGTCATGTTCATCTTTGTCTTGCTTTTGTTATCTCCTTTAATATAACTAAACAATCTGCATAAAAAAAACACCGATATTAGTTTCGATTTTTCGGATATCTAATAAGGTAAATAAAAATAGTTATTATACATTTGGAAACCGGTTTTCGTGGCTTGAGTCATGGACGTGGCCGGGATAAGACCAGTGGACATATAGACCGCGGCATCGTACATTCGGATCTCGTAGCCGTAACCGGCTTCAGCCACTTTGAATGTGGGACACTCGTAGCGGTCACAAGTTCGTGGACGTATGCCCATAGAAGGGTCCCATGGTGAAGGAGCCTGAGCAAATACAACCACCACGACTAGGCTTAGGCATAAGGACAGCTTCAAGATGGTTAAACCGGTTTCCATTATTTTTGAAATAGTTTGGTTTTGTTTAGATATGATTTTGATTATGTTTTGTGTTGTGGAGTGTATTTATGGATGTTTTTATTTTTAGGTAAGGGAAGTGATAATAATAGAAGTACAAAGTTATTAATATCTTTTGATTTTTAGATAACGACCGTAAAAGTTGACATATAAAGGCTATAATTGGAGTAAGATTGCCGCCTGACAATTATGAAACGCTTCTTTGGCAAACTAGTCAAGATTAGTGTTCAATTCTTGTTTTGGATTAAAAGATTTAGTGGTATTTCTGAGAACAGATTATAGTATAGTAGTAGTATTTTTGAAAATTGTGCAAAACTGCAAATATCTTATTGGGCCGGTTTTGTCGTTAGGCTAGATTTGTATAATGACTGTAGGGCCCAAAACATGACGTGTATTTTCGAAAGAGTAGACCTTCTTTTTGATTCAGAGGGTTTAGAGGGTCGCTTAAAATAAATATCTCGACGTGGTTTTCTCCAGTACGACGAAGAGAGAAAATCGATATATATATATATATATAGAGAGAGATAGGTAGAGAGAGAGAGAGATTGATTTTGGAAGAATGGCGATAAGGAAGCTTCTCCTTCTATTGAAACCGATTGATTCGTACCCTTTCCTTCAGACAGAAGCTGCATCGCTTGCCAAAAACCCTCAGGTAAGTTATGCATTGAAGGTGTTCGACAAAACTCCTAAGTGAAATAAAAACCGAAACTTTGTAAGAAAATCGTTTTGATTTGTTACCTTCGTATATGTTAAGATTACAAAGCTTTATGCTTTCTTCTTGTTTGAATTAGCAAATTAAAACCTCTCTATGGTGCGATATGTGAATCACAATGATAAATTGTGAAGGAGACTTGAATATGTTAAGAGAGTTCAATGTGTTAATTACTGTGGCACATTCTTGTTTTTGGTTAAACAGGTTCTTAAGTATCTAGAGAGTAGGTGTAAAGTACATAGGAATGCTATAAAGTTATGTCAAGAGATACTAAGTAAGAAGCCAATTCAATGGAGACCCGTTTCGCGTAACGACTTTTCTCATCATCCTGTTAATGATGTGGATATGGTCATCACTGTTGGTGGAGATGGTACACTCTTGCACGCTAGCCATTTCATCGACGATTCTGTTCCTGTTCTTGGAGTCAATTCTGATCCAACACAAGCTCACGAGGTATCCAATCATATGATTTCGAATTAGATTTTTGGTGGAGAATGTGAAGAGAAGATTAAAGTTTGGTTGTAAGTGTAGGTGGAAGAGCATAGCGACAAGTTTGATGCTAGTAGAAGTACTGGTCATCTTTGTGCTGCAACTGTCGAGAATTTTGAACAGGTAACATTGTGTGAGGAATCGTAATGGACTTGTTCGATCTTTAGAACATTCGATCTCTAGGCATGTTTTGGTTTGAACATTCAATTCATTTGTTCATCACAGGTACTAGATGATGTTTTGTTAGGAAGAGTAGTTCCTTCGGAAGTATCGAGGATATCGATGAAGTTAAATTCAGAGCCTCTTCTATCACACGCACTTAATGACATTTTGATCGCACACCCTTGCCCTGCCGCTGTTTCAAGGTTCTCCTTCAAGTAAGTGTTTCTTAGAGTCAAAAAGTATACATTTTCATAAAGATGATTAATTTGCGTAGACATGATCCCTCCTGGTTCACCTAGATAGTGTTATTTAATGCAAAACCGCTATCTTTCTTTTGATTAGAACACCACTATTATCTAACACTATGAACCAATGTTCTTTACATTGTGAGTAGGATCAAGAACAGAGATGGTCAGACAAGTTCAAAGACAGTGAACTGTCGTTCGAGCGGTCTAAGAGTCTGCACAGCTGTTGGTTCAACTGCAGCAATGCGATCAGCAGGTGGGTTCGTGATGCCAATGCTGTCTCGTGATCTACAGTTCATGGTTAGAGAGCCGATTTCTCCCGGCGCAGCCGCCACTCAGTTGCATTCTGCCTTTAGACAGGACCAAACCATGGATGTTAACTGCTATTCAGACCACGGAACCATCTATATCGACGGTTGTCATGTTCGATACAATGTCCAGCTCGGAGATACAATCGAGATATCTTCCGATGCACCTGTCTTAAAAGTCTTCTTGCCTCATGGCTATACTCAGAACAGGTCATCAAGGTCATAGATTTTTGGATATATAGTTAAGAGAGTTAGTACATTGAGATATACTTTGAAACCCCACTTGTGTATAGATATGGTAAAGATTCTTTGGTATTGAAAGATTCTTTTGATTCTTGAATCTTTTGGTCTGTTCAACAGATTCAGTCTCCACCAACAGCTTCTGGTCTAAACTGGCCTACACATTTTAACCACCACCACTCAGTGTTTGTTCCAGACATATCTTATACCGGTTCATACCTAAACCAGAGGGCCGAGAAACAGCGGCGATGTAACAGCTGCAACTAGCTTTTGTCTGATATAATAGACACAAGCTCTAGTTAAAATGGTGTTACTTGTGTGACTAAGTGAGCCAATATACACAGAATAGGCCCGAAAAGGAGACAAGA
>OVAT01000037.1:0-21582 GCA_900406305.1 Cochlearia officinalis
CTCTCAGTTCAAACAAACAGTTGTCAAATAAACGGGATTCTCCGACCCACATTTCACATCGACTCCGAAATAAACACTTCACCGTTTTACCCCACAACATTACTATTGGAACAAGACACACAAGTGTTATGCTTCATTTTTCTCACGTGTTAGAAACGTTATCTCAGACAACAAGTGTAATAAGATACATTATCTAAGAAGCTCAAGAGATTCAGAAGACAATAATAACACAGAGAATTGTGGAGACATATACTCTCTCTTTACTTTTGACCGGTGCGTGCATCTAGCCAAGTAACCATGTCGTTGATCACGGTGAAGATGTTTTCGTCTGTGTCGCCTTCGAGAATGCAATGGTAACCACCTTGATATAGTTTCATAGTTTTGTCTTGGCTGATCGCTTTTTCGTGAAGGAATTTGCTCACGGTTGGATCAGTGACTCTATCCGCAGCGCCATGTAGTATCAACAATGGTAATGAGACCTGCAAATTACAAGAAGAGGAAGTTATTAGACGCACAATCTGTTGGATGATAAAGAAGTTTCCTTCTATTGATTTTATAACTAAACCTTATCAATTTGCATCTCAATGACTCTTGTCGCCTTTAGAAGTTCAACAGCGGTCTTCAGACGAGTTTGGTCATCGTAGCTAATCACATCAAAGTCACACTTGAACCAAATATAAAGAAAGTCAGCAAAATGCATTTAGACAGTGTTTGCCTTGAGAAAAACTAAGATGGTACCAGTTTTCTTTTACTCGGATCACTGAAGAACAGCTCGCTCATGTCTTTCTTCGGAAAGAGCTTTGCTTTAGGCAATAGCGTTGACATTAAGATTAAAGCATTCAAGAGTAGCTTAGGAGGTTTTACATCTTCTGAAATCTTAAGGCAACTCAAGGTCAGGTATTTTTCAAACATAAACTTCCAAGCAATAACACTATATATGACTATATGCAGGGGATGATTTACCTTACACATTGGAGCTACAAGGATAAGACCATCCCAAGCCTGAGGTTCTTTCAAATGAATTTTCAAGGCAATAGCTCCTCCCATTGACTGTCCGAACAAGAAACGCGGCAAATCTCTCAGTTCAGGTCTTCCTAAGAACCAAACAACTTAAGACAACTCAAAATCCAGATTCCACACAAAAAAAACACAAACATTTAAAAATTTGAGTACCTTTCATTTTGGTGAACTGTTCAATAGCATTGTCAGCTAAATCATCAAAACTTGGGATGTGACCATGTAAACCATCAGAGAGTCCAAAACCAGGATGGTCTATAGCATAAACTCCATAACCAGAGCCTGCTATTTGCTTTGCTATGCCTATAAAAAACAAAACCCACCAATTTAAGAAGAAGAAGAAGAAGAAAGAGCCTAAAGATGCAACTGTTTCCTTTTGCAAGTAGAAACATCAAAAACAAACCATCAAAGAAGAAAGTGCAAGTGCTTCCATATCCATGACAAAAACACAAAGCAGCTTTGATTTCAACGCCTTGTTTCGGTAACCAACACTTGCAGAATATCTCTTCCCCTTTCGAGTTTCTCTCATACCACTAATTCACAACACAACGAAGAAAAGTCAAACTCAAAATCTACTTCGAAGATAAGCTTAAACGAAAAAAAATCAATGCTTACCTCCTCTGTTCTGATCCCAATCGGAGATTTCTGTCACAAGATTCAGATAATTAGAGACGAAACAAAATGTTAAGTTTCGCTATATAAGAAACAGAAATTGAGATGTATACTTTGAATAAACAGTGATCGAGATTCTGTTGCAAGTCAACGAAAGCGGAACGTGCTCGTCTTCGTGCAGGAGCTTGATCCAAGTCCTGTGAAGCGATTAGGTTAAGCTCGTCGCTTACTCCGTCGATCGGAGATCGTTTCGCCGAAACAATCGCCGGAGAGATTCGTCGAGCGATGGACGGAGAGATTATATGACGGTGACGGAAAGGAGAGAGAGTAGACGAAGATAAAGCACGATCCATTGTTGCCGGAGATTTCAATTTTCGCAAGGATCTGCGAGATTGTAAAAAAATCAGATGAAGAAGAAGACAAAAAAAAAATGTGTTTCTTATTTTTTTTGTGCGGGAAAATTATCACGTGCAACACGTGGTATTAAAACGGCATCGTTTTGTATTACATTAATTTTTAGATGGGCTTAGTTAAGGCTTTTACGCCTACAAGGCCCAGTTAAGAGAATCAAGCTTATTACTGTTGGTCTCTCCGTTTGAGTCTCTCTCCGTGTAGTTTTTACCTCCACGTGTCAGTTTAACTTTGGCTAATTACAGGTTTAAGAGAGGATGAATCTGTGAAACGCGGATAAAGAGAAACCGTCGGGATTTGCAGAGCCACCCGGCGAATCTGAATCTCCGGCGATTTTTTACGTATTCTCTGTCGCCGCATCGGATCGCAGATTTATTCACTCTTGTACTGTTTGTACTCTTCTTCCATTGTAATCTACTTCTCGCTGTAGTTTTGAATTTGGATTTAGCTTCGTTTCCATTGTAGGTTACGTATCTGAAAAACTCGTTGTTTATGATATTTTTATGGGAGATTGTTTGTTCGTAGAGAAGAATGTTATTGCTCTTTGTTTGCATAGACCATTAGTTTTCTACTGTATGTTTTGTTAGATGCTCGTGGACGATGCAACAAGCAATGGTGAATGATACATTGAGTAATTAGAGTGAAGGAGGAGGTGGTGGTGATATGGCTGATTCTTCTGATGCAATTTCAAGAGATAACGATTTCTTACAAACATACAAGCGTCGAAAACTTGGAAAATCGATATGCTTGGTACTTTCCATGGCTTTTCTTTTATTTTGATACATCTGATTATGATTTATTTGAACAGCTAGAGCATATGTATAGTTGCTATTGCCAACACATCTATTGTTATGTGTTTCGTAATCTTTCGGCTGTTGTAAAATAGGAGCCAGGCAAAGCCAAGTATGAGATTGCGACAGCGAGCTGCCAGAACGTTCTGTCTCAAGTTTTAGCTTCAAAGGAGTTTGTATCCCTAAGAAAGTTGATATCGGAGAATCTTGAAGGGGTAAAGATTGATGACTTTACTTGTAGAAATCTGATAGACACCAAGATGAAAGAAGGTGTTTATGAAGATTCACCTCTTCTCTTTTCAACGGATCTCCAAGAGGTAAACTAATGGAAACTCTGTGTAGTATGAAGATAACAAATTACCATATCACTGTTAAAAATATCTTATGTTGTCATGGTTCAGAAGCTGATATCAAACTCTCAACTTTAAGGAATGTTGTTGTTTTCTCCTGAAGATGTTGTGCTTCAGATCTTGACTAGACATATAACTAAACCTAACTAGTGATTTCAGGTCTGGCAAAAGATACAGGACATTGGTAATGATATGGCTGTTTTTGCTAATCGTCTCTTAGAGCTTTCAAGAACCTCATGTACTGAACAGGTGGGAATCCTCATGCACAAATGATCTCTTTCCTTGTGCTATTTTATTTTAACTTTATCTATAAAATCTCCTAATATATTTTTTTCAAAATTTGGAAGTTGACACAGTTCTACACTGGGGAATCTATGCCCCATCCTAATGAAGAGATCATCAGAAATGAGAGTGTTTATGACGTTTGCAAGCAATGTGGAGAGAAAGCAGCGGTGAGAGACTGTTTAGCATGTGATCATTGCGAAGATATGTACCATGTCTCATGTGCACATCCTGGTGGGAAAGGGATGTCGACAAACAGTTGGTATTGTCTAAACTGCACATCACATGGAATAGGATCACCTCACGAGGATTGCGTAGTGTGTGAAAGAATGAAAACCCAAAATATGACGAAGACAGACAACGTATGTGTAGATAAGAGTACAGAATGTAAAGAAGATTCAAACGAATCTGAAGAGAAATCACGCAGTAACATGAACCATGATGTGGAGACGAAGACAGATTCTGAGCTATGTAAGACATGTGGAACGAAAGTGGAGAATGGAGGAGGAGGAAAGTACATAACATGTGACCACCCTTTCTGTCCACACAAGTATTACCACATCAGGTGTTTAACATCAAGGCAAATAAAAGTACACGGTGTTCGTTGGTATTGTTCTTCGTGCTTATGCAGAAACTGTCTAAGCGATAAGGATGATGATAAGATTGTCTTGTGTGATGGTTGTGACGATGCGTATCACATCTATTGCATGAGCCCTCCATGCGCATCGGTTCCTAATGGAGAATGGTTTTGCACAACTTGTGAAGGCGCGATTAAGAAAATCCGCAATGTCCGAGAGGCCTTTGAGAAGAAGGTAGGAAGAGAATCCGGAGATCTTAGAAGCAAACCGCAAAGTAAAGGCGACATGGAATCGGATAAAAGCTGAGGAGCAGAGGACATGCTTATAAACATTGTTGACACTATGAAAGATCAAAGAAGATATGACATTACACTACTAACAGTTCATATTCCCAACATTCAAGATTTTTGTATTTGATTATTCTCTTCAAATTTGTTGTTTACTTTGAAAATTTGAATAAAGGGAACTTCTACTATTGACCACCTGAGTTTTTATAGTGAAAGAAAGGGAACATTTATGGTATTTTGGGATATAACAATTGATGGTAGTTTTGGAAAAAACCCCTTATGATGATATTTTTAGACTTCACAACTTTTTTAGAAAGATTTAGAAAGACAATTCTTGATGCGAAATATATGATGAAACTAATTAGCTTTAGCCTTACCTAAGAGCATCTCCAACACTTCTCCATTTTAGAGAAAAAATCATCTTCAACCTCATTCCATTTCCTACTCCAAAATGGAAAAAACAACTTTTCTACTCCATTTATGGAGAATTTTTAATATCTACGAACTATTTTAATTGCACAATAGTCATTCAAAATTTATATTTATTTGTTTTGTTATTAATTTATGTTTTAAATTAATTGTTTGTTATTAGTAAACTAAAAAATATGAAAACAATATATTTTTTTGCAAATAAATATTTAACTAATTTTAAATTTCAAAATACAATAATAACACAAAATAAACATAAAAAACTTGATTTTTAAAATATAACAACAAGAAACCAAAACAAAGATTTAACAAAAAAATAAGTTAAAAATCCGGTAAGTCGCTTCCGGATCCACCAAGATCTTTAAAATATTCTTCAAATGAAGTAGAAAGTGGGATTTGTTGTTCTTGTTGTTGGTTTTATTAAAATAATATTATAATTTCTATTAATTTTGTAGAAGATAAATAAATAAGGTTAATTTTTAAATTATACTTAGAATATTCTTTTATGGAGTATCAAAAATATTCTTCTTGTAATTAATACATTGGAGATGGTCTAAGTATGGTTATGCCCTTTTCCTAAGGAACATAAATTATATAATAAATGTTGATCTACATATTCAACAAGTCGCTTTGGCCGAGTGGTTAAGGCGTGTGCCTGCTAAGTACATGGGGTTTCCCCGCGAGAGTTCGAATCTTTCAGGCGACGAGTAATTTTTATTTAATTATAGTAACCGACATAATCCTATTTTTTTATAAATATGAACCCTAAAAGGCCCGATATCTTCCTCTCCATAACCATTCACCTCCGTTTATTCGTTCTTTCTTCTTCTTCCTCGCTCTGCGCCGCATCACACCGCGTCGCGTTTTATCTCTCTGTCAAAATCGCTCTTCCCGTCGATTATTCCTTCGAGGTTAGCTTCTTCCATTATCTACTCACAAACGATACTGCTTTTGCTTTCCCTCCTTTAGGTTTTAGTTTCCTGCTGTTTTCTTAGGTTTCTATCGATCTCATAGCTCAAAGATTATTAAATCCTTGTTTTTACCCAGATTTTGTTAGTGTTTATTATGAATTAACCGAGATCTCGTGCCGATCTGATCGCTATGAGCTCTAATCTATGGTGGATCTGTTGATTTTTTTTTTCTGTGTATGGTTTATATCAAGAGTCTATAGAAACTGGTAAGGTCTTTTCTGATTGTGTTTTTGTTCATGTTCTCATCTTCAGGTGGGGCACGAGCTTTCCTTGTAGCTTCTTTCTCGCTATGGCGTCTCTCAAAGACCTTTTACCTGCGGCTACATCAACCACATCTACGTTTTATGACCATTCTAACGATCCATGGTTCAGAAACCGTTTCACCGAATCAGAAACCGAGAAATCATCGACTGTGTCTTTCAAAACCGTGCCTGCTTACCTGAAACGGCAAGGCTTTCGTCCGAGGAACCCTGAGGATTTCGGAGACGGTGGTGCTTTTCCTGAGATTCATCTTGCTCAGTATCCCCTTGGTATGGGTAAGAATAAATCTAACAAGCCTGGTTCCAAGACTCTCCCCGTTACCGTGGATGCTCAAGGGAACGTTGTCTTTGACGCCATTGTGAGGCAGAATGAGAACTCTAAGAAGATTGTTTACTCTCAGCATAAAGATATCGTTCCCATGGTACTGAAAAACGAGGGAGGCTTGGGCTCGGTTGTTGATGAAGAGGAGGAGTTGCAGAAGGTTATACAAGAGACTGCTGAAGAAACAAAAGCTGCCATCGAGAAGATTGTGAATGTGAGGCTGAGTGCAGCGCAGCCTAGCAATGTAGCCAGGCAAAATGGTGACTCGAAGTACATTAAATATAAGCCATCGCAGCAATCTTCAGCTTTCAACTCCGGTGCTAAAGAGAGGATCATTAGGATGGTGGAGATGCCTGTAGATCCACTTGACCCACCAAAGTTCAAGCACAAGAGAGTCCCAAAGGCTTCTGGTTCTCCGCCTGTTCCTGTAATGCATTCGCCGCCTAGGCCTGTTACCGTCAAGGACCAGCAAGACTGGAAAATCCCTCCTTGTATATCGAACTGGAAAAATCCGAAAGGTTATACAATCCCTCTTGATAAACGTCTTGCTGCTGATGGTAGAGGTCTGCAAGACGTTCAGATCAACGATAACTTTGCTAAGTTATCAGAAGCGCTCTATGTAGCTGAGCAGAAAGCTAGAGAGGCTGTTTCAATGCGGTCAAAGGTGCAGAAAGAGATGTTGATGAAGGAAAAAGAGAGAAAAGAGCAGGAGTTAAGGGCTCTTGCCCAAAAAGCTCGTTCTGAAAGAACCGGCGCTGCCACGGGTATGCCTGTCTCATCTGACAGGGGCAGGAGTGAAAGTGTTGACCCAAGAGGTGATTACGACTATGACCGCGAGAGAGAAAGGGACAGAGATAGGGAAAGAGAGAGGGAAGGGCCAAAAGAGAGTAGAGAGGAAAGGGAAGAGAGGATTCAGAGGGAGAAGATCCGTGAAGAGCGTCGTAGGGAAAGAGAGAGGGAGAGAAGGTTGGAAGCTAAAGATGCAGCTATGGGCAAGAAGAGCAAGATCACAAGAGACAGAGACCGTGACATCAGCGAGAAAGTTGCTCTCGGAATGGCTTCCACAGGAGGAAAAGGCGGGGAAGTTATGTATGATCAAAGACTGTTTAACCAAGAGAAAGGAATGGACTCTGGTTTCGCCACCGATGACCAATACAACGTCTACGACAAGGGCTTGTTCACCGCACAACCCACTCTCTCTACCCTCTACAAGCCGAAGAAGGACACAGACGAAGAAATGTACGGAAACGCTGACGAGCAGCTCGATAAGCTCAAGAACACCGAGAGGTTTAAGCCAGACAAAGCATTCACAGGTGCTTCCGAGAGATCAGGCAAAAGAGAACGACCAGTCGAGTTTGAGAAAGAAGAGGAACAAGATCCTTTTGGTCTTGACCGGTGGGTGCATGATTTGAAGAAAGGTAAGAAGCCTCTAGACAAAATCGGATCCGGAGGAACCATGAGAGCAAGTGGTGGCGGCGGCAGCTCTTCAAGAGATGACTATGGTGGTGGTTCTGGTCGGACCAAGATCAATTTCGAACGTGGTGATCGTTAAATGTCTCTATCTTTGATCTCAAATATAAACAGTTTGCTTTTGATTTCAGTACTATGCTGTAGTAATTGCAAACTTTTCAACTTTGTGTGTTTGGATCTCTGAAAAACACTTAAAATCTTTTCAATGTTATAAATCTTTGCACTTTCATTATAAAGCTTGAATCTTTTTTGCAGAGGAGACAACATGGTTTTCTTCTCTGGTCTAATCTCAAGGCTTAATGGCACCAAGACAAGAAACTACTTCACCGTCTTACACCGTTCGTGTCACTTTCTTCCTCCTCCGGTCACAACCGCCATAGACTACGAGCCTTTCATCTCGATCTCACCTGAAGAACGAAACAAGTTCTTAGCTACGCTGTTATCAAACTGCAACAGCCTCGCTCGAGTCCGTCTTGTCCATGGCGATATCTTCCGCTCTCGAATCCTCGAACAACACCAAACACCTTTCTTATGGAACCATATCATGCGATCTTACATACGCCATGGCTCTCCTCTCGACGCTGTTCAAGTGTATCTCAACATGGTTAGATCCAATGTCTCGCCTGATAAATACACTTTCCCGATCATAATCAAATCCGCCGTACAAATCCACGATCTTCCGTTGGGTACTCAGATTCACTCCGTCGCCGTCAAGCTTGGGCTCGTCGGAGACGAGTTTTGCGAGAGTGGGTTCATCACTTTGTATTGTAAAGCAGGGAAATTTAGGAAAGCACGTAAGGTGTTCGACGAAAATCCTCAGAGAAAGTTGGGATCTTGGAACGCTATTATCTGTGGGCTAAACCAGGCGGCTCGAGCCAACGAGGCTGTGGAAATGTTTGTTGATATGAAAAGGCGCGGTTTTGAGCCTGATGATTTCACTATGGTTAGCACGACGTCGGCTTGCGGAAGCTTAGGTGACTTGTGCTTAGCTTTTCAGTTACATAAATGCGTTCTCGATGCGAAAACCAAAGAGAAATCTGACATCATGATGATGAATTCACTTATCGACATGTATGGTAAGTGCGGTCGTATGGATTTAGCTAGCCAAGTGTTTGACGAAATGCCTCAGACAAACGTCGTCTCTTGGACTTCTATGATCATGGGTTACGCGGCTCACGGGGAAACATCAGAGGCTTTAGAGTGTTTCCGTAAGATGAGAGACTCCGGTGTAAGACCAAACAACGTCACGTTTGTGGGGGTTCTTACTGCTTGTGTCCACGGAGGTCTTGTAAAAGAAGGAAAAGATTATTTCGCGATGATGAAGTCGGAGTTTGAGTTAGAGCCAAGTTTATCTCACTACGGATGCATAGTTGATCTTTTGAGCCGAGACGGGCGGCTTGAGGAAGCTAAGAAAGTGGTGGAAGAGATGCCGATGAAGCCTAACGTGATGGTATGGGGTTGTTTGATGGGTGGGTGTGAGAAGTTTGGCGATGTTGAGATGGCTGAGTGGGTGGCTAGGCACATGGTCGAGCTCGAGCCGTGGAACGATGGCGTTTACGTGGTATTGGCTAATGTGTATGCGGTTAGAGAGATGTGGGAAGATGTTGAAAGAGTTAGGAAGATGATGAAGGAGAAGAAGCTTGACAAGGTTTCTGCTTATAGCTATGCTACATTGACCATTTGAATTATCCATGGCTTTTAGTTTCTGATTCATGTTTGACCAATGTAACATCTTAGTTTGTTTTTTTATTTTAATAAAAAAGTTTGATTGTAGCAACTAAATATATAGAGTTTCAAATTGTTTGTTAGAACTACACTATGAATAGAACAAGTTTTAATAAAATGAAATGCAAATTTTTAACTAACATCCATATTATATATATATATATATATATATGACTAAGTACTAGTAACTGATTTTGTTTTGCTCCGGTTCAATTTTGGGTAAACCCGGAAAAAAGCACCTGACCAAAGTCAAAACACCACAATGACTAGACCCTCTAAGATCATACATATACATTTTACATAATAGCATTCTTATCCACACAAAATACAATTGATTTTTTTTTTAAAAAGGTGACTTGTATCTCAATGCAACAACTTCTCAAGCAAATTCCCAAAGAAGAAACTGGTTTTAGCCCATCCTCCTCCTCCTGCACCGCCTTGACCTTCTTCTTTCCATCTTCTACTTGGAACCTTATTCTTCACATCTATCATCATACTATGTCCTATCTCACCGCGCAAAGCCTCGATGGTCTTAACATCCACAGGGTTCCCTGAAGAATCTCTCACATAGAATACATTCACTGCCTGTTCACCTACTGTTGTCACACCAGCTCTCGTCACCGAAAGACCATGCTCTCTCAGAATCCTAGTCACTTCAGACAGTAATCCTACTCTGTCCTTTGCACACAGCTCCAAACTCCAACCCTAGAATTGAAGTTTTCAGACAATAACTTAACCACTTGTAATCCAAGAAACATTGAAAAAGTAATGTGTTTTTGAAGTTACTTACCTCGCTGACTCTTCTATGGATCGCGGCTTCTAGACATTTAACAACTCTATCTTTCTCTCCTTCCGATTCAAGTGTGCAGCCATCTTTGTGTCTGATGAAATACTCTTGAGAAGCATGAGGACCCTTTGACAAAATCGTGGCGTGGAACACAATGTACTGCATATCCGTAAGCGTGCACACAATGTCAAACATTAGTTTTGGTCGATCCTCGCAGCTCACGCTTATCACCGAGTAACCTTTCTCTTCACAGTGTTCGACAGTGATCTTCGCCTCGAGTCCAAGAGAAGTCGAACAACCATCGAGTTTAGTCACTGTTTCGTAGTCTTTATCAGCGAAAAGCATCTGATGAAGCCTACGGTCGACGTGTGTCGAACCAATAGAGAGACTAGTCCTAGAGACTTTCTCATCTTCTTGTTCACAGCCACGAAGCACGTTGTTGAGCTGTTCTTCCATGGTAGACAATCTTTCAGGATCATCAACAGCTCTAGATGTTTTGTTATCATTAACATAGAGAACACAAGCGATCCTACGGTTATGTGTCCATGCTTCAGCTGCCACAACATTGAAGTGTAGGTCTGCTAATACAGCTGAGACCTCAGACAATAGACCAGGACGATCACGAGCAATGATCTCTATCGATGTGTGGTCTCCTAATGAATGAACACCGACTCTTTTGCCTGGCCAAGTGTTTTGTGAAGCAGAGGCATGACCCTTTGGTCCTAACACCTTTTTCACATACAAACAAACAAGAATCACATACTACACTCTAATAACAAACCAATGCACATACACTAGTAAGTATTATACCTTTTCGATGTAATCAATGGTTTTGCTATCAGTAACTTTGTTTCCTTGTTGATCAGTGACATGAAACACTATTAAAATGTACAAAAACATGTTATCAATGAGATGTTTTAGGTAAGAATAACAGAGTTTTTGTTATGAATGTGTATGAAATGTTATTACCATCCATGAACCAACCGCCATCAGAAGAGATATAAGCTTTAGTGATTGTGAGATCGAGATCGGTTAGTACTTGCACAACTTCTAATAGTATTCCAGGCTTGTTCATACTATCAACCTATACAAAATAGTACTCTCACACACATCAAATCTTCGGTTTAATAATCATCAAAAACCCGATTAAACCCGAGAAAAAAAAGAAGGATGCTTACCTTAACAAGAGTACATTCTTCGCAGCTAGTGTTATCTATAGAAACACTACAAACAACAACAACAACAATAACATAGAGAAGCATAAGCTTTTAAAAACAAAATCAATGACTTTTCAGTTGTGTAATGAAGCAACTTAATGTAATAGTATTACCTTGGAGGATTGATTCTGCTGCTCAAGTTCTCATACTCAGGATCAAAGTAAGGCCAATACACTTTAGCCATTTTCAAGAACTTGACAGGGTCTGTGATTAAAACCAAAAGTAGTTATATTATTATATCACTAAGACAGAGAACAAGAAGAAGCATGGCTTATGAGTCTTTTTCAAACAACTTGCAAGAAGATACGATATTCGGAGATTTAGTTCTGTTGAGTCAAATTAAGTGAATCTTGGCCATGAAGTAACTAAGACATAAGAAGAGGAATCTATAAGAAGATATATAAGATAAAAATATTTCATAAAGACAAACCACATACTGAGATTCTCTGTTTTTTAAAAGAATTAACACAAAAAAAAACAAGAATCTCTTTTTGCTTCTTTTGTAGTCTTTTCTCAACCAAAGAAATAAACACAAGAATTGATTCTTAAACTATGAAATAAAATCTAAAATGATATTATCTTTAGAACATTTTTTTTTACTTTTTTTTTTATTCTAAGAGTTGACATAAGATTCCTTCTATTTGCATATAGGAATCTATGCTTAAAAAAAAACTTTACTTTTGATGTAGCTGTCAAAAGTAATTTTTTAATATAAAATAGTAAAAAATAAAAATAAAACATTTATAGAAGAAGATCTTTTTTATTATTGTTCAAAGATAAAATAAAATAAAACACACAATTGATTTACACATCAGAACACTGGTGTAAAATAAAAATTAAATAAAACACACAATTGGTTATTAATTTGCAATATAATTATACAATTATGTTGTGCCGACATCAAATTTTAGCTATAATTCGCTCTTAAACACTCTTAATAGAATCCAAGTGTTAATTTTTAATGGAGCTTGTGTGTGTGTTTATGCTTACCTCTAATCTAAATCTTATCAATTTCTGGATTTTTTATAAATTGAGTAAAAAAATAACCAAAAGTCCAAAAATTGTGTGTAAAAAGAAAAAAATTGGACTCAAGAAAATAATATAAATTATAAATTACAGAGAAATAGTTTACCTTTGAGAGATACTTGAAAGCTTCAATTTTTTTTGTTGAGTCGAGAGAGAGAGAGAGAGAGAAATCTATGGAGATTAATAAAGGACCGATTTTTTAAAAATTAAAAAAATTTACATCTTCGATGAAACAAAAGAAACACACGAAGACGATAAAGACAGAAGCAAAGTGTCCACAGAAAAAGAAGAAGAAGAAGATGTTGTTGTTGTCTTTTGCCTCTTCTCTCTCTCTAAGCGTTTCTTCTTCTCATTTTAATGAGAATGAAACCCTCTTTCTCGTTAAGAGGCTTTTAATAAGGATTCTAGTGTGAGATTTAACTACAATAATTTTTATTAATTTTAAAATGAAGGTAATAAATATCTACAAAATAGGTTTTATAATTAAATGAGAATTAGTCAGATATGACGAAGCGAACATTATATAATTAGTGGTGGTGTTAATAATATAGTAATACACGATTTATTCTTGTAACTAAACACACTCTCGCTATAGCGCGTGTGCTACACTATTCTTTTTATCTTGCTTTGCCATTAGGAAGAAATTAACTAAAACATGACTAGTTCCAAAAACTAGTTAGTTGATAAAGAAAATTTTGCAGAACCAAAATTATTCTACTGAATTACAATACAATTTAGAAAAAATAGGAGTTACTAATTTTTTTGGATATATTTAGATTGTACAAGCTAATAACACATGTATATTTTACCTTATAATTTTATATGAAATGTGTGTATAGTTAGATTTTGTTAAATCTTATAATAAACTATATAAACCCAATACATTGTTGATAACTTGATCGTTAATGAGAAAAAAATCACTTTCTACTTAATGTATAAGTGAACGATGCAAAGAGCGCGTGGAGATGGAAGCGTCTGGATCTCACGGTAAAGTACGGACGGTTTGATTTTGTCGCGTAGCTGCTTGAATAAGGACTATGAAAACTGGTAAGCTTCAGAAATAATAGCCCTCTTGTAGAGAATGGGTCCCATCCATATTCCACGTGCTATTTTTAAAACATTAATCCACGATTCTACATAATTTGCCATTATAAACGGCTAGTATGTCACGATTTTTATTATATATATATATTTTTTTTTCATCGTAGCCTAATGTCTAAGTAGTTTTCTCCCAACTGAGAGCGGCGAGGTTCGAACCCCGGGTTATGCGATTAGATGCAAAGGTGACTACCATTGGGTCACTTGCTCATCCGCATTATATTTATTTTCCATTGGCTTTTCTTAACATTTTTGATGTCAATTTATCATATGATTCAAAAAAAAATGGTCAACCATTTTACCATAACATGGGAAACTTACTGATCAAATATTGTAACCATTTAGAATATCCTTTAAACAAAAAAATAAATATTGTAATCGTTAATTACCAAATAATAATAATAAAAATAGTGAATATTTACCAATACTATAACCCTTTATTGTTTCACATAAAGATTCCTTAAATTTCTTAACTAATTTTTGTTTACATGAATCTATGTTTACGTGAACTGATAATTCTTGAAATTCATTTTTAATATGAAGATCAAAGTCCCATTTTAAATATATACTACTATGTTTTTTTTTGTTAATTAATATATACTACTATGTTATCCGGATATATTACACGCAAAGTAATTTCCACGAAGAAACAATATTAAACACAAAAATATCGTATAAAATTCAATAGAAAATATTTAAATTTGTAGAAACTTGTCATTTTTTCGGCTGTAGAAACATGTCTATGTCATATGATTCATAACAACTTATAAGTTTTTAATGACACATTATTAACACAAAAAACGACAGATTTTCAGTGTGAGTTTGACTCATAATTTGGCGATAATGAAGTCTAACTTATAGAGAAATTTTTCTATAAATATTAAAATTTACCACAAAATACACATTACGTAGATAAACATCTAAATACCCCTAAAAAAACTAGTACCTCTATATATTTGAAATATAATTTCCCAAATTATTATTAATATTTGTAGTGGGTGTGTTGCATAAGTGACGCAAAGCCACGAGAAGATTCGTTATCTTTGCTCTTTTAATCTCTCCACACTCACACATTCTAACGACGTCACTCTCCTTTCTCTATGTAATTTCATTTTCACCAAAAATAAATCACAACGAATGGTCCATTAATTTCTATATTTTGCTAAATTACACCTTCATTTTTGTCTTTTATATATCGATGTATACATTACATCACAAACAGTTCCACTTAATTTTGTTGTCAACCACAAACAGTACACATATAACCAGCCAATATTGCAATAACTCATACCCCTTATTAAGATTCTTATAATATAAATTAGAAAAATGAATCTTTGAATGGTATTTCTTTAGTTATAAGTATTATCATGACTAAGGCTTGTGTGTTGTGAGTTTATAAGCATATAATATAGAGTTAAAATTATCAGGTTTTTTCATTTGATAAAATATTATCAATATTTCTAGTTAATTGTAATTAAGAGAAATATATCAAATTCTTGTTACACTTAACACAAATTTTGGAAACAAGTATTTCTCTTTTGTCCAAGAGATAAGTGAAAGATGGATTTTCCACAAATTTGTGTGGTTAATAAAGCATTATGTATATACCTAAAATTGAAATGTTTTAAACAAAATTATTGAAATAAAGTTTTGATGACGAAAGAAGCCTATAGATTTCTTAAAAAAGAGTTGGCTTTAGCAAATAAATAAATAAAAAAGAAACAAGGAGAAAAGAATTTGATGTGAATGGAGATTTAATTTATCAAATGGCACAATAATGTATTCCACATTATGTGTTTGTTGTTAATTCCATTATCCTCTAGTTTCTTCTATTTTCGTAAAAAACCAAAAATCAAAAAAGTAAAAATCAAAGTGCTTTTCCTACAAAGAACATATTGCTTAGTGGAGCATGTGATGGCCTCAACTTCTTCTCCCACCTTAAATGTTGAACAACAAATTAAAAGATATCTTCAAAAACTATTTTTCACTCATAAAAAAAGATTGTGTGGTTTCTGTTTGTGAGCTTATTGACACATAATGGATTGAGTTTTAAAAGTCAACATCTACTATTTTTACTTGCACAAGAAAACCAAGAAGATAATTGATTTTAAGGTTGTGTCTCAAGACTAGATTTCCTATACACCCCATGCTTTTTTTTTTGTAAATTCAAATAAACCCTTGTTTGATCATACACAAATGTATAATTTGTGACAAAACTTAACAAAGCCCATCTTTGAAACTTTAAAAGGTGCAAAATCTTTTGGTTGCTTATGAGATATATATAGTAGTATACTCATTGGTCAACGCATCCATAAGATATAACGATGACATCCAAAATATTATATATGGCTGCAAGTTTTTTACTTTTATGACTTATGCCATAGTTTTCTAAAAATCTTTTATTATAGATAAAATAACTAGAATATTAAAGTCTTATATGAAATAGTCAAGATGATAGTAAAATGCGTAATTGGATCAACTAATATATGAATTATGAATATATGAATTATGAATAGTAACTAGAGTCTGAGAATAGTTTCTCGACATTTTCCACTGGAAAAATAAGAGAAATTCACAAAACTTAACTATTTCAATCCTTCTTTCACAAAATTACACCTAATTTAATTTTTTCCCTACTTTTACATCATTTTCAAATTTTAAATGGTTCCATTATGTTCTAAAAAATTACCAAAATTAAAATATTTTCATTTGGGTTCGCTAACTAGTGTTTAAGGTATAATATTAAAGAGGTAGGATTGGGTCGTTAGGCTTAATTTAGATTTAATTTTTAGAATTTAGGTGTAGTTTTGTGAAGAAATTTTTAAAAGATGTAATTTTATGAAATGTAATTCAAATGGTGTAGTTTTGTAATTCTCCCAAAAAATAATGTTTTATTCAGTTTTCATTACTTTTTTATTATTTTATTCATGAGAGATTATATGAGATATTACCGATGTTGATGGTCTTAACTAGATACGCAAAAAAAAAAATCAGAAATAATAAAAACTATTATTTTGAGAGAAAAAGTTAAGAATCGATTATTCCTAACGAATCCCTTAAGAAACTCTCTTTCTCCTTTAACACATGACATTTATCCGATTCTTATTTTATGTGTTAAATCAAATTTCTCATAGTTTTAAAAATCAATTAAATAGATTATATATTGTTATTTTTTCTCATAAATCTTAAAAAAAAATTATCTATTCATCGAGTTCAATTTTGGATACTTTTAAATTATAAATCGATAATATTTTTAATGTGTAGTATTTTTTTAAACAGTAACGTAGCCCGGATGTAGTGAACATGACAGAACATAATTATAGATAAAACTATATGATATCTGATGCGGTCTTCCCCTAGTAAGTATAATTTCTAAACAAAAAGAAAGATAAAAATGTGAAAATAATTTCTAAATTATGTGTATATGTATAAGTATAACACAAATAAATATCTTCGGTTTTCCCCTTCTTTTACACCTTGACTTTAATTTTTTTTCCCAATTCGAGCTCGGTCAGATTCACATCTCACCTGAAATATAGCTTCCGCTTCATCATCTTCTACATGCGATTCTCTCCCTCTCTCTACATCTCTCTGGGTAAGGGTAAGCTCACCGCTTCTTCTTCTCCGTCTTCTTCACTTAGGGATTCACAATTTCAGGGTTTACGTTTGTGGTGAAGATATTTGGGGTTTATGGGTTCGATTAAGATAGTAACTCTCAGATTATCCTAAATTTTTGAATTAACTTGCGATTGTTGTGTCGATTGATCTGTGCCGACCTGAGTTTATCGCTAGTCTTTTGCTTGTTTGTTACTTTCGTAGCTCTTCAGTTTTTTATACTCATTTCTTGACTTGCCTTTCTATGCTTTATTTGTGCGGATTATTATAAAAGCAAATTAGTTTTTGTTAAAGATATTTAGGGTTTTCTTGTTTTCGCATTCGATTAAGAATAATAAGTTGCTAATTAACCAAAATTTCACCAATTTATATGTGATTATGTTAATGATTTTGTGTAGTGATGAGTTTTTATGTTCCATTCTTCTTTAGCATTCATTTCTTTTTTATAACTTGTAAAAGTTTGTTATTTGTTTTGAAGTTTCTTTGTTTAGATTTGAAAATGCCGTCTATTGAACAAATTAAAGCACACATCTCTAAGTATCCGCGTCGAATAAGCGACTTTGCAACCATCAATGAAATCGTCAAATACCTCAAACCTCTTGACGCAGAGAAAGTAAAGAATGTTAAGGTATTATCTTCTAACTAATTTACTTGTTTGTTCATAGTTTTTATACTTATTTTTCTCTTTTTTTCCAAGCTCTCGACGATATTATTCTCTTGGAGTAGTTGTGCTCTTTTCTAGAACCTTCTATAATAAGTTGAACAACTTGAGGGTACAAATAATAGCATTATATCCCTATAACTTGTTTGGTTTAATATTTGACATATAACACTTTTTGTACAAATAATAATTTAAGGCATATAATTTCAATGATTTTATATTGGTTATGAGCACACTTATGTTTTTATAAGAACTTGGCCATACCTTGATGTTTATAAGAATTTACAAACCTTATTAACAATAATACTTTCATTGGTTTGTTTAAGATTATAGATAACAAGGATCCGAATGAGTTTCAAAAAACATTTTGATTAATACAAATGACCATCTTGGCAAAACGAGAAATTAAATGAAATTAGGTTTGTACTTGGGTGTCCCACCCGGGAGTAAGACTTATTAAAACTATTATTTGTACAAAAAGTGTACATATGTCAAAAATTAAACAAAACAAATTATAGGGATATAAGGCTATTATTTGTACCCTCAAGTTGTTCAATTGATTCTAAAAGGTTCTGGAAAAGAGCACTCCAAGAGAATAACATAGTTGAGACCTTGGAAAAAAGAGAAAAATAAGTATAAAATCTATGAACAAACAAGTAAATTAGTTAGAAGATGAATCATGATCCATCAAAGGCTCTAACACTGAAGGTTCTCAAGAACGGTGTGAATCCTAGATACCTCGATATAGGTGGCGGTCTTAGCGATCTTCGTCATACTTACTCTGTCATATGTGGAGAGAAGTACCTGGATGCTATGAACTTCTATCGCAAAGAAGAATTTGGTTCAGTGGAAGAGTTTGAGGATCTAATAGAGAAACTCTTGGTTAAAAATGAGTCGGCAATTGTTGTGGATTATGTTATACCTCCAAGCTACACATCTTTCATTGGAACGGTATCATTAATTAATAATACTAAGAGATATTTATTGGATATTGACATTTTTAATTTGTCAGGATATCTACATTTCTACGGCGATGGAGTGTGAAAGAATCAAGTATGAGATTTTTGGCATACATGTTGTGCTGATAACCGGAGGTGGTGCCCAAATGCAAAATGAAAGGTTGGTACCATTCTGGGAATTTCTAGAGTCAAGAGGGTGTTCATATGGAAACAATGCGTTTAGTAAAATGGCTCGCAACAAAGGCCTCATCTCGATGATAGTAGAGCCGAAGGTAAAACATAATTTGTAATCTATTTTCTTATGATAAATAAATAATTCATGTTTTCTCTGTGATGTGATAGGTGAACCATGTTGATAACTAGAATATTAAAGTCTTATATGAAATAGTAACCAAGTGCTCTTGGTCTAGTGGTTTCTACTTGTGTGGAGGAGTCGCCCTGTTGGTATAGGTCAGGGATCGATTCCCCGCGAGTGCGAAATTGTTAGATTTTATCTTAAAGTCTTATATGAAATAGTGAAGATGCTAGTAAAATGCGTAATTGGACACCTAATATATGAATTATGTCTAGTGTAATTTAAGAAAATAATGAATCATCAAAGATTATGAATTCTAAGTTTCTAACAAGAAGACAAATACACGTGGAGTATGTTTTTGTCTTTAAAGGGACGTGTAACAATTAATAAAGCCTAATAATAAATTATCTCTCCATGGTATTGAAAAATAAAAAAAAAACTATCATATTAAGCCCAAATGACAAACAATACCCTAAGCCCCAAAATAATAATAATTATTTTTTTTCTCTGAAATATATATATTAAAAGATAGGGAGAGATATAAAGATGTTTTATATTCGTATGCAGACCGAGCTTTAACAAAAGACTCCGACAACATTGGATTTAAGAAATAGAACAAACCTCTAATGAGCCACAAACAAGACCCAAACTTCTAAGTCCATTTAACTTTTCCAGATTTTAAACTAACTAGAAAGTTACCCGCGTCAAGCGGGGGATAAATATTTACGGAATAGAAGAATAAATGTTTATTGGTAAAAACAATGTGTCGTATAAAATGAGATAAAAAAATTAGATTTCATGTNACAATTAGCGGTAAAATCTATCACCACGAGACAGATCTGAGGCTACGAGGTTTCTTCATCTTCAATGGCTTCTTTCCTTGGTTCTTTCAAAGAGGAGTTTAACAAAAGAAGCAACAGGAACACTCGGCCAGGAGCATGAAATGTAATTCAAATGTCTAGTTAAATGTGTAGTTTTATAATTTTCCCAATTTTTTTTTAAAATGATAATATTAATGATCGAGTAGTGAGAGAGAGACAAGAGCATCAAGTGCTGCAGAAGAAGCAACAGGAACACTGGGCCTGTGTCTTCTTCAGATTTGCCAGTCTTTTATAGGACCACTCTCTTCTTCAGCCCCCTTTTAACATTTTTTTTTATCTATTTTGTTTACAATATTGGATATTTTAATGTTGTTTTGATTTTANATCTATTTTTTTTTACATTATTGGATATTTTAATGTTGTTTTGATTTTAAAAGCTCTTTGTCCTTTTCTCACCTTTTTTATTTTTACACAATTTATCTCTATATTTCTTTAAAAAAATTATAAATGTTTACATGAGATAACTCATTTAATATTTTCCCTAAAATCCCTACCATTTTTATTCATAGCCATAGAGTGTGACTAAATTGTATTTATAGAGATTAATTAATCTCTAGTATTATGTAATACCTTTATCTTCACTAACAACAAAAAAAAGAGTATATATATAGAAAATAGGGACTAGCCTCGTGAAGAGTAATATATGCTTCATAGAGAGAGAGAGAGAGAGTTATAAAAAGGTACCAGAGAAAGTGGTCTTCTTAGTCTGTCTCTGTCATAAACTCAGTATAACCCTAATCTCTGAAACAATCAAGAAAGCTCCCATCTTTTCATAAGCTACACATACATAAACCCTTGGAGGAAAGCTAGAGAAAGAAACTAAAGACAGAAAGAAAGAAAGAAAGATGATGAGCTTAAGTGGAAGTAATAGTGGGAGAGGAATAGAGAGACCTCCATTTACACAAACACAATGGCAAGAACTTGAACATCAAGCCCTAATTTACAAGTACATGGTCTCTGGTGTTCCTGTCCCTCCTGAACTCATCTTCTCCATTAGAAGAAGCTTAGACTCTTCTTTAGTCTCTAGACTCCTCCCTCATCAATCAAGTACTATATCTGCCCTAAAAACTTCTTAAAAATCTCAACTTTTTATTACATTTTTCTTCAAACTCTTTTGTTCGTTTCATACATATCTCTCTCTCTTGAACAAAGTTTCAATTTTTTGTTGATTCTCATGCCTATTAAAGTATACAACTTTATGCTTTTTTGAGTGTTTTGAGTTTCAGTTTATACTAAAGTATCAAACTTTCACAAAGTTTAGTTATTTGGGTAACCCAATTAAGGTCTTAACTAGAGTTTTGCTTATAAAAATCTCAACTTTATAATACATGTTTCATCAAACTGTTTGTTGGTTCTCATGCCTCTTTAAGTATGCAACTTTATGTGCTTTTTGAGTTTCTGTTTATAAAGTATTCCACTTTCACAAACTTTAGAACTTAATTAAGGTTTTAAATTAACTAGGGTTTTGTTTTAAATGTAATGATCATGCAGTTGGGTGGGGATGTTATCAAATGGGTTCTGGGAGAAAACCAGATCCA
>OVAT01000038.1:0-21516 GCA_900406305.1 Cochlearia officinalis
ATAGCATTACTATTCTCTTATTTTTGTACCCCAAATTCTCGTATATCTTTTTGCAGCTAAAAGTGCAAAAAAGTCATAATATAAATTTTTGTTATGAAAATACAACCAAATTTTTTCTCCACGTTCTAAAATAAGAATATGATAAAAANCATTAGTTATGCATAAATAACAATTAAACATAATTATAAAATTATAATACAAATAATATAGCATACTATTCTCATATTTTTATACCCCAAATTCTCTTCTATCTTTTGGAAGCTAAAAATGCAAAAAATACCAGAAACTAATTTCTTGTTATAAAAAATACAACTTAATTTTTTCAAACATAGATGTGAAACTATTTTACAAAAATTTACAATTAATATAGCATTACTATTCTCATATTTTTTTACCCAAAATTATCGTATACCTTTTAGCAGTTAAAAATGCAAAAATACTATAATCTAATTTTTTGTCATAAAATACAACCAAAATTTTTCTCCACGTTCTAAAATAACCATAATTATAAAAATCATGGTGAAGACGTGCCCACTATTCCATAACTTGTTGGAACTCAAATTTAAATATGATATATTTGTAAAGTTTATGTCATAACTTTGAATAATCATATGTTAATATCGAGTTAACGTGAATATAAGAAATGTGGTTGTAAAATGTATTGGGTCTTAAGCATCAGCTTAAGAACCTTGGACTATTTCAAATATGAAACAAAGTTTGGTCCATATGTTAATGAAGCTTAGTGCATTTGTCCCTCATTGAAAGTTGAGAACATTTATCACTAGTATATATAGTGAAAGACACATTACTAAGGTCAATAGGCTTATGTACATGATGATGCATGTGAGAGATGATGGAACACCCTCGCGGGCTCGCGCCGCCGCCGGCTCGACTCAGCTCTTGACAAAGTCGTTTTCAAAACCGTTTTTATTTCCGGATTTCATCGTTAATTTATACAACTTTTAAAGCATCTTTCAATTCGATTTTAACATTCCTACATAACTTATGTTCTTACTTGTTTGCCTCTTCTCCAAATTTTGTATTAATCAGTTTTTTTAACCATTTTTACTACAAATAATTAAAAGAGAATATATACACAAGAGAGAACACCACCCTTCATTAGTGTAAGCAACTTCTAGGTACTTTTTTCATTTTTTCCTATACACTAGTTTTAATTTCAAAGTATTGTAGGTCTTGTGTGATAGTGTTCTTATTTGCTGAAGTTAAAACAATAGCAACATTGCTTACTCAAGGACTACTTTAAAGTTGTTTGAAAATCAATGAAGAGATTATGTGTAGGACTTGTGGTAGTGTCATTGTTTATGTACATGATAGTATACAAATAGGAGGATTTGAAACAACCTATGGAGAAGCCTTACAATACTCAAGATGATAAAGCTCTAGTTTTAAGTTTGTAGATCACAATAGTAGTAATAATTAAAATAATGCTTCTAAAGAAAAGAGAGAGCCGACTATGCTGACATGGATCCGCCTACAGAGTCTTGTCGA
Source organism: Cochlearia officinalis (assembly GCA_900406305.1). Classification (NCBI taxonomy): domain Eukaryota; kingdom Viridiplantae; phylum Streptophyta; class Magnoliopsida; order Brassicales; family Brassicaceae; genus Cochlearia; species Cochlearia officinalis. Next base: position 1,510 of record OVAT01000038.1, read on the forward strand.
TAACGCACATAGCATAGCAAACGGAGTTAGTTCGATTAAGGAAGCGAAGATTGTTTGGGAGATCCTTGTCTCGACAAAGAAACTAGCTAATGTGAATGAAAATGATACAATAAGACTATCTGCAATGGTTTAATAATTCAACACTTTATTTTTCACCTTTACACACTCGACATCATCTTCTCTTTCTTCCACATATTAATTCAACACTTATTCAACATCAATCCTCTACATTGGTTTTGTTTAATAAAATTCAACATTTTACCCCACCAATTTATTTCCATGTATTTATTAAAAATGATTTTTTTCATGTGTCCAAATTAAATGAAACAATCTTTATTTATAGAGTATAAAAAATGATGAATTTTGATATAAAAATTATAAATAAAAAAATTGTTTACTATAAAATAATTGATGTTAAATTATTTGGGTGAAAAAGAAATCTACAAAACCCCACATAATTTTCACATCCAATCAATTAATGCCCTGTGTTACACTTTATCTCTTTTTCTATAAATTCAACATGTTAAATCATTTCAACACCATTTAATCCACACCATCAATTTTCAATTTTCAACAAACCATTGTAGAGATTCAATAGTTGAATAAATTAAGTCAACACCCCATTGTAAATAGTTTAAGGAGAGGAAAAGAGGAACTTTGTCCTCTATTTCTTAGCAAAATGAATGCTACCGAAGTCGATGGAACTAGTCTCAAGTTGAAAATCCCTTGTGGTATGACCCAAGGCTCCTCCGTAACGGTTATCGGCATCCCAGACGGTATACTTGGAAGTTTCCGGATTGATCTAACCGGAGAACCACACCCAAGGGAGCATGAACTGCCGATTATCCTACATTACAATGTTAGGCTTCTCGGTGACAAGTCGAGCGAGAATCGTGTCATAGTACAAAATAGTTGGACTTCATTTAATCATTGGGGCGCCGAGGAACGATGTCCAAACCTTGATGAAATGAGTAAGAAAGTGGATGGTTTAAATCAATTCGTCAAAGCCGTGGGTAGAGAAGTAAAAAAACGAATACATATTTTCCTTTTTAAGAAGGGTTTCTTATCGGTGGCTACAATTTGAGTGGGAACAAAAGGAACTCATATGACAGTTGATGGCAAACATATAACTTCATTCGGTTTCCGTAACGTAAAACCATCTCCATTATATATTTTTCATGGAGGTCTAATATTTCCTTATGGCAAAATCTATTTTTTAGATTTTATATGTTGTCTCCTCATATTTATTTTCACATATATTTTCTTTCTAGACATTGGAGCTATGGCTTGTTAGTCAAGTGCGGAGCACGGATGACTTGAGGTTAATATCTATTCTTGCCATTGGTTTTCCCACATCAGAACATATAGTTGATGTAAAGGCACTAAAAGCACCTCCATCTCTTCTTTCACCGCTACGGCCATTGGATCTGGTCATTGGCGTTTCCTCCACTGCGAACAATTTTAAACGACGGATGGCTGTGAGAAGAACATGGATACAATTCGATGATGTAAGATAAAGAAGAGTCGTAGTACGCTTCTTTGTTGGCCTTGTAAGCTTTTCTTCCCCCTCATAGATATTCAAAATAGTTCAAACCCAATCCCCTTTTTTAATTTTTCTTACTCATTAATTTATTTGTTTGGGGGGGATAATGTAATGCAGCACAAAAGTCATATAGTTAACGAGGAACTATGGAACAAAGCTCGGACTTACGGTGATGTTCATCTTATGTCATTGGTTGATTACTATAGTCTCATCAGTTGGAAAACACTAGCAATATGCATATTCGGTGTAATCATTTGTCTCTTCTTTTTATTGACATAGTGTATTTTTTTTTCTCGCTAACCCCGCACGCATCTTTTGAACATGTAGAGGTTGACTCGGCTAAGTTTATAATGAAATTGATGATGATGCATTTGTCCATGTTGATGAACTAATACATTCTCTATCAATGATCAACAATACTCGCAGGTTAGTATACAGACTAATCAATACCGACTCACACCCGATTCGAAACCTCGAAAGCAAATGGTACATAAGTTATCAGGTAACAAAACAAACTTTTACATACATGGGCTACTTGAGGAAAATCGAATGGTTTTATGATCGATTATTTAACGGATTTTTCTATTTAAACCATAGGAGTGGCCATAAGAGAAATATCCACCATGGTCAAATGGTCCAGGCTACATTGTGTCTCTTGAAATTTTGGAGTGGGATAGTAAGCTTTTCAAAGAAGGAAACCTATAGGTATACTATACATAGACTACTCTTATGTTAGATTAATTCACATGTAATCGGTTTTGCGAAATTTCGAAACTTTGTATAGATGTTTAAGCAAGAAGATGTGGCCATGGGGATATGGATAGATGGAATGAAGAAACATGGACTCAGCCTCGTTACAAAAAAAGATTGAAGTATTATTAGTGATGGCTTCAAGGATGGTTATGTTGTAGCTCGTTACCCAAGCCCTTCTGAAATGACTTTGAAAGTGCGGAGAAACCCTCATATATGTGATGACTTGATGAAAAGAGAGTACCATAGAGATAAAGTCGATTTCACACGAATGATTATATTAGAAAATCTCTTTAAATTAAACTTTAAAAAAGATTTAATCTAAACTGACTATTACACAATTCTCTCCGATTGTCCCAGACAATTTCTAATATCCTATACGAAACAATCACTACTCTGAACTAGCATGATTCATTCGGAACACTCACCAATATCTCACATCTCTCTCGATGGTTCTATGATAAGCGGCTAAGAGTGTTGACGTTTTTCGTGCACCCTTACAACCTTTATATAGATACAACATGAAACTCTAACAATTAAATCTCCCTAAATCTTCTTGTTAGGAAAATAGGATCTTTCCATATTTTTCTCCAAGGAAGATTTTCCTTTATTTTTCTCTAAGTAATATTCATTTTTCTTCACCCTTGAAGATATTAGGAATATTACTCTTTCCACTTTTCTCCTTCACGTCATGTCACAAGATAGGAATGTTTCCATTTTTTTATTTTTTGTTCGTCGTGTCATATCAGAGTCATGAGTCTCGACACCTTGTTGAACGTCCCTTCAGCCTTTTGTCCTTACTTCAGCCCTATGATGTTCTATAGACTTCATATGCAACTTCAAGTCTTCAATCCCCTCACCACTTGTTCCCGTCATCCGCAATGAACGCGACCCCCTCACCTCACGCGGTGCATCAGCTGTAGCCACGTCTCCCGACCATTTCACTGACATCTCCAGACTTGCCTTTGGCGTAAATACCAAGAAACCAAACACTCTATTTGCTGTCGCGGTTGGTAAAAACGTCGTTTTGTCTTCTATATCACTTAATATTTTCACGTTTGTGTCCATATGGTACATGAGAGAATGGTGTTGTATTATGTTAAAATCTTTTAGTCATTGGTTTGTTAGTATAAGTAAGTGTAGATATGTAAATATGTAATAGTTTAGTTTATCTGTATTTTGATAAGAAAAAACTTATTTGAACCTTAGTTTATGTGGACTTCGCAATAGTTTGTTGTCTCAAAAATCTTGATGTTTAGTATATGTAAATATATTTTTTTCAAGTTGGATGGATCTATAAATAAGAGAAATTGCGCATATGTCAAATAACAATATTATTATTTTCCACCACTAGCCATTATTGGTCAAAATATTTATATTATTAGCATTACTAAACACCATGCGCGGAAAAATATCTTAATAAATATAATAATATGATATTAAAAAATAATTTAAATAATAAAAATAATGTTTAGATACCAAAAATATAATGTTCGGATAATCAAATCAAGAACTTAAAAAATATTCAAAATACCAAAAATACACTATTTAAGAACAAAATATATATAAAAAACCTAAATATTGAATTGAGTCGATTGAATTGGAACCGGGTCAAATTAAGAATAAAACAAACCAAAACTATATAAATCGAATAAATAATAAATGCTTCGTATTTTATAACTGAATTTTCCAATGTCATGTCATATTTTCAAGCTATGTTACATTAAAATTGTGTCATGTTAATGTTTTTTGTAACTTTGAATATGAAAGACACACGTAAGTTTTTTTTTAAAATCGAATGAACATTAAACTCAAGATCCCAAAATATCAAATGAAAAACCAAATAGATATTCATAATATATAGTTGAAGAAGAATATTATTATTTGTTATGTTATATGTTTTATCATTCAAGAATCTCCATAAATTTTTTGAATAATTTTATAATGTGTTTTTAGTTTCCAAAATATTTACATAACTAGGATTTAATCCGTGGTTCACCACAAGTCTATATATTTTGAAATCGTTTTCTATGTCTATAAATTAAATTTAGAATTTAGTGATACATCTTTTGATTTTAAATAAAATATAAAACTATTTAGAAGTTTTTATTTTATTATAGTTTTTTATTATTTTACATACAAATAATAATTAAATCATTTAATAATAAAAATTGTTATAATTTTTTTTGTTATTATATATTATCCAAATTACCCGGATTTAAAATATTAAACCGGAATATAACTAAAATATTCAAGTTCAAACTAATCCGAAAAATAAATATCTCGAATAGGAATGAAAAAATAAACCCGGAATCGAAATATGAAACAAAATTGTTTTTTGAAATAGAACCGAATGACCCAAAATTATTTTTTTTTGTCAAAAGACCCAAAATTATTTTAAATATTAAAAATTATTGAAATAAATTTTTTTGTTACTATATAATACTTTGTAGTACATATTCTATATAGTAAATTTTAACATAATTTATAATGTTATTTATTCCAAAATATTTTACACTATAAAAATTGTTATTTATTATCTTACAAGACAGAGAAAATACTCGGATCGAAATTCACGTATAGAAACCAAACTGAAATATTCGAACAAAAACCGATTCATAAAATAAATAACTTGAATGTGTAGATAAATTTACTACCCGAAAACATGGAACCAAATCTGAAAAACCTAAATTTGTAAAACTGATCCGAATTTTCAGAGTTACCCGAATTTTACACTATGAAAATTGTTATTTATTATATTATAAGGACAAACAAAATATTCAAATCCAAATTAACATATAAAAAAAATTGAAATATTCGAACCGAAACCAATCTAAAAAAATAAGTAGCTCGAACGGATAGAAAATTTTACTAACCGAAAATCCGGACCGAATCCGAGTCGAGCCTAAATTTTTAAAATTTAATCGAACTGTCGATTTACCCAAAATTTATTTAAAATAGAAATGGTTTTAATTATAGATACAACTAATTTATTTAAATATATTCATAATATATAATATTAGTGGTTGGTTTTTTTGTTGAAATAATTGTTTTTAATGATATTTTGTTATTAATTCAAATTTTAACTAAATTTTAAGAATATAATAATATTAATGATATATGTTAAGGATAAAATTATCCTTATAGAATTTATTTGGTAACCGTAAATTATGGTTTTACCCTTAATGAATTTTTCCACATTTAAACCAACGGTATGGTGTGTAAATAAGTAAGGTTTTTTGGAAAAGTTCAAAAGATTACTTTAAAAATAATAATATATATAGATAAATGTTACATAATTTCCTAAATGAAACTTTCAAACGGCATGTCACATTTTTCTTTTTTGCGATGTTATATTTTAAAAATTGAGTTCGTAAATAATGTTTAGGGGATGAATCCAATACGACATTGTGCATTTAATAGATCATAACATTTTCTTTTGTACTAGATTTTAAATATCAAAAAATGTTGTTGTCGTTATTTTTAGTTTAGGGGATGTTATTGGTTTTTACAAGTCTTGATAACTTTTAGAATAAAGAACTTAAATTAATTCAAATGATGAAAATGATTTGCAAATTTTCGTAAAATTTTAATAACTACTTTTGTAATTTGTTTTTATATATGGATATATATTTCCAAAATGAAAATGTTAATTTTATATTTCAATTTTTTTTATGAATTTGATTAAATAAAACAAAAGTAAATAATATTGTAACACTTATGAAATATATACATATTAGTTTAAAAAAAACTATATAAATTGAAGCTTAAAGAAAAAAATAAAATAATTATTATACAAAATATACAATCAAGTAGTCAACATAACCTGTTAATGACTTATTGGTGATTTAATTTAAATCGGGACATGTTAGATAAAAGGATAGTGTAAAACCCCGACCCGGGATTACCAGGAACGACGTGGTACAACTAATATCATCGCCAAAAACCTTTATTAAATACCACCAACATAGTTTTGAATCATCACATCCATCACTAAACTTGTAAAAGAAAAAGAGAAGCGAGATGGGTGAGTGACATGGGAGTCACCCAATGAGGGGGATGCTAAAACACGCACATCATGTGAAGTATTTGCCATAACGGACATCACTAGACCATCCAAACATCACAAATTCGGTAACTCGACAAATCTGGAAAAAGGACAGAATCTAAAGGGTTCATAAATGGAACCATAACTTTAGATCGCAATGTCATGAACGTCTCTTAGAATTTTCAACTCGATCGGATCTGATTTGATTTGTCTGGATGCAGCTATACTCGGATTGGTCGCAGTTCGGTACAGCTTTGGTACCTCTCACCAAAATATTTATAACTATCAATATATGATTCGAATGACAATCCGTTTTCTCTCACGCATAGATAAAGGAGTGGACTACTTACCCTAGAGGTTTCAGGTATAATGAAGATGATTTGATCACCCGTTCGTCAATTCTACCAGAACGCCTCTGCGCAATTTCTTAGTGGTTAAAAGAAGTTATCCTTGCGATGGTGACGCGGTGGCTCTGGCGGCTACGGGTGGAAGAGATTGGCTAAGGCTTCGCCGTCAATATTTATGTGCCTCTTCTCAACATCCAAGGCTCCCTTTTATAGAGCAAAGAGAAGAGAACCCTAAGTTTTCTTAACGGGCCTTTTCCCGAAATGGGCCTTCGGTGTTTAAACGGACCAAAAATTCGGGCATTTTCTCGATAACGACCCGAATATAAAGTTACATGTTCTTAGCATATCCTCAAAAGTTTGAAAAGGTCCTCTTTCACTGTTAGGTTTTGCGGATGATAAGCCCTTCTTGAATACGAACAATTATCTACAATGCCTTCTCCAAGACTCTACAAAGTTAAATTAAAATTTTGTGTCGTGACCTAATCCCATATTGACCTGCGCCATATACAACGTCACAATTATGTAATCTTTTGCAAATAAAATGCTCATTATATTTCCTCGATCGCTCTACAATAAGTTTACTTTATGAAACGATCGTTTTCACAATTACTCCTATGACATTCATTTAGACGTTTTCCATGAAAAACCAGTATCCAAATTCATTGTCATGATTTTCTTTCTTGTAAGGTCAAGTTGTGCAACAAGCCAAACAACTAATGTTATGCCAAATGCCAAAGTTACATGCGTTCGTTGCAAGCTTTGATGTTCACGTTTCTTAATGCATGCTCGAGCAAAAGTTATGTCCTTTAACTTTCATTACCATTAGGCATTTTCATTGTCTTCCGTTTCTATACCACTTGAGTTCCACTTCCCTTAGTTTATTTTCTTGCACAAGAAATCGCTTCTAAAACATTCGATGCTCCTAAGCTTTAAATTTCACACATGAAAAAGATTTTTTCCTTAAATCTCTTATGATCCTTGCATCTCTAATGTCTTAAGATTGTTCGGTCTATGATTGAGATATTGGGTTATCATTAACCTACTATCCCCAATGTATCCTCTGCGCTATTCAAATCCAATACCTTGCAATCTTGCTTCCGTCCTCGACATGACTTTAGCTCTTATCTTTTTGCATGATGTTTATTCACATTTTAATATACACAAAGATTGGTTCCACTTTGACTGATAGAATTCCGATGTCCTTAACTAATGATATCCGCGTTCTTCATTACTATGAAGGTTTGTTATATTACATGTAGAACCGAAAACATTTTTAGCTTGACGTGTTTACATTTCCTAGCATCCATGAAAGTCAGTACCATTGTGACTGTTGAACTTCCAATATCTTAGTGTTAGACGGTACAAAGAACTGTGCCCCAACACATTTAATCATCTAGTGATCGATTGGGTTCATGCGAAAACATCCATGACACAATCTCGCTCGATGAGCTTCCTTCCTATAATCTTAAAATGTTGCTTCTTTTTTTTGTAGTGACTTTTGTGATTTCTTTTCCATTGAACTTGCACCTCGGCCGATCACCTTTGTCTTATGACTCCACCCTGTGAGGATCAATAACTCGACAATTCCAAACATCGATGTAGTTGGAACTAAAAATTTCAATCGTTGATGACGTAGTAGACACCTATGTGGTAGGTAACAATAAGATCCAAACAAAAATACACGAGTGAACAAAGACTCCACACTCTTAACCCTCTAATGAGTATCTTTGGAGCGAACACGCTCAACGAGTTTCCGTGTAGTTGTGCAAAATTGTTCCTTCTTTCATATTAACTCTTGATTCCTTTTTCATGAGACTCACACTTGAGACAAAACAATTTTGATTTAAAACTCCACCCATGTGACGATGTATTCCCATGATACCAAACGTCGATGCAATAGAAAATTAGCAGCAACTTAAAGTCACTGATATGACATAAAGACGACTCTAAACAAAAAGAACAGTGGCGACCAATAACTTGAATCTACGCTGCGATTATATCGAAAAACGATTCTTCTTTCGAAAATGGTCTTTGAGAAACATGAGAAAACATCCGGAAGAAATTGAAGAACCAAAAGAACTGAGCGCATAAAAACAATACCACAAATACAAACACATGCATAAACTCTTCCTTTGGCAAGGAGCTTCAACTTGAGACAATCTTCCTTCATAACGGCTTAGCAATACAATGATAAGGCGATGACATACATGTGCAAAAACTTTATGACTAACGAGCTACGGATGATACAATATTGTTTAGCGGTGACAGATTGTTACCAGGATAAATGCAACAAGACTTAGTTAAGGCGACTTCGATATTCCATTTATATCACAACACAAACCTCACACAAATTGAAACATCTCCAAAAATATTTTGAACCTTAATGGTTTCGAGACCAAAAATTCTCCATACAATGATACTATAGAAGAAAACACCCACCAACCCCACAACATGCTAAAACATCACTAACAACCAAGTTTTACCTTACTCAAGTCCCAACCATTACAACTAAAATATAACAATTAAGATGGACTTTAGATTGAAGGTATGTCGGTGATTTGAAATCCTTTGAAATATATATATATATATATATATATATATTTTTTTTTTTTTGTCGGGCCCTTTAAAACAAAACATTTAAAAAAATAATTTTGGTTTTTCAAAACTGTTCGGCCCTCCAGGTCAGAACTTGAGTGACTTGTGGCTCTGATACCACTTGTAACACCCCGACCCGAGCATCCGTTACCTTTGAGAGTTTAACACTTCATTAATGTGATATTGTCCGGTTTGGGCCCTAAAGTCCGCTCGATGTTGAAGAAGGAGGAGATGAAAACTCAATCCTTGATAATTGTTCTACTAAAACTTGAAACCATCTTTTCAGTATAACAGTTATATGAGAATGTCAATTTATGAGTATTTCAGTCTAATAATTTAGTTAACTTGGTAATTGTAAGATTTTATTATTTAAAGTCCACAATTTAGTGTGGGAGGTTTAATATTGAATGTTGATTAATATTCCCCAAAGTTTTATGGGAGGGTAGATAGTTATGTATAAAAGGAGAATATGTTTTGCGATAGTTTTAGCAATTGGTTGTCTAAGGTTAGTCGTGATAGTTTAAGATGATTATTAATGCCCTTGTACAATACAGTGCGTTTCATATCACGCATGCTCTATAAAAAGTCAAAAATGATGTATTTTACGTATACTCTATAATTTTCCTAAATTAGGGTTTGAAGGCTACGAAAATGGGAATTCACAGCTACAACTTGAGTGATCCAACAGAGGCACCTGGGTTCGACACAGTTGACGAGGTGACGAGTCGAGATCCCTACGACGACGCCATGGAATTCGGAATTCCCTCGATTTGTTACTGTGGGGACAGACCTGTAATCGACACAACATCTTCCCCACTTAACCGTGGTAGACGGTTCTACACATGCCGATCCATGGATGTAAGTTGTCGGTTACTCTTTTATGGATTGGATCTAGTTAATTGAAACATTTATGATGATGAATATGTATTATAGATTTGTGTTAATTAGGTGTGATTTTGATTTGAAGGATGGACAATGCCATATATGGAAGTGGTGGGATGTGGCGTTGGTAGAAGAGTTGCACATGGTTGAAAGAGTGTCCCGAAGCTGTGAAGCAAAGTGTAATATTGGAATACCGAAAGATATTGAAAACAAGTTGAACTCACTAGCTGTTCTAGAAGATTTGGTTAAGCATAGCCACACCGAGATGGTTGAGATGAGAAAGAATATGAAGTTGGGTTCGTTTTGCTTTGTTTGTATTATTATTGGTTTTTAGTTGCCTATGCAGTAAAGTGAAACACCAACCATGTTTAAATCGTTCAATATGTTGTTTAAAGTGTTTTAAAACTATAATTAATTAGAATCGTTGTTTAATTATGAGTGTTAAAATCGTTTAATTCATGTTTGATTATTTACTGAGGAATAATTAAAACTTTGAATTATTATTGGTTGAAAGATATAGAAACTAGTGTTATTCAATAAAACAATAACAAGAAGTAGTAATACATGATCTGATTATTCCCTCCACAAATCTATATATATTCGTATAATATATATGTACAATAACAAGAAGTAATAATACATGATCTAGTCACGCTTTTCATTTTTTTATTTCATTACAGATAGTAGATAATATTTTACAATAAAAATACCTACATTTGTATCGAACAAGTTTAACTATTTATCTTCGTACATATATGCTTATTTATAGATATTATAATTACAAAATATGTGGTTTGGAATGAAATGGTTTGGGTTAAATTACAAAAATATGTGGCTAGAAATGAAATGGTTTGGGTTAAATCGTTATGATAGATGTGGGTCCCAAACTCTTTACTTCCTTTCTTATTATGCGACTCATCGAAAAGACCTTGCTTGAAAAAGCGTTACTAGATATGTCTGCTACATGTGGGTCCCCCCTAATAATGACTGCATCTTTTTTTGTTGACGTATATGAAGTTTTGTTCTTTTTCTAATGCCAGTGATATTTGATAGAATTTGCATGCATGATGCCTTAGTTTTTCGGGGAACAAATTTAGGGTTTAGATATGGGTTTCGTTAGTGGTATCAAATTGATAGAGTGTTGTATCCCACAAGCTCTAACTATTAACCAAATTATATAGCGAATAACTTTCGGAAGGGCCAATTTTACAATTTAAAAAAAAAAGTCGTGAGTTATCAAATTAGTAGGTGTTACAACATGACCTTATGCCCTTCATAATATTTGGTTCGCATAGTTGATGACTTCATAATTACTTAGGAAGATCCCATGGTAATTATGTCATCGTAATATTTGAGATAATCTTAGAGTTTTAAATGACCTATAATAGCCTTTGTAATTGAATGTTTTGGATTATTCAGATTTGAATCAGAGTTTCATAGTTTTACAAAGACATTGTAATAGTTTTGTGTTAGGGGTTCATAGTTTTCACATACGTTGTAGTAGTTTTGCCTAATGAATGTGCCTTATAACTTATACACAAGTCTTTACTGAAACGACATAGTTTTGACTCCACCCATCTTCTCAACTTTATATAAATTACCCTAATGACTCCTAAATATTCACACATGAAACTTCTATTCTTATCCTCTTCGCATCCCAAAAGTCGTCATGATTTCTTCAAACATTCGCGACTTAAACCGAGAACCTCTCCCAGAAATCTTCCACTTCAGGATCGTCAGTAAGTATGAGTTTAGGTATCGTTCACTCGTGTACAAGGAGTTCATGTTCGTTGACGAAGAGGTAATGACATAGTGATATTAATTGTGTGATTCCTACAACAACTCATTATGGGTCAATGTCTATTTGATGTTCACGTGGCAGGGTCAATCAGTAACATGTTGCTTTTCATTCCAAGATCACTTCGACACGACCCATCTGGAAGAAGGCCAAGCGGTGAGGATCTCCAGGTTCGAGGTCTATCCAAACTGGGGGCCAAGATACACACAGACATACAAGATCCTCCATTTCAACGAGAGAAACCACTTTCTGCATGTATCGGGGCCTAGATTCGTCGTCTCCTCCGTCCGTTTCACGGACTTCGACAAGATTCTTGGATGGGAGTTAGATGGCTATTTCAGAGTGGGTAAGTATTTTAATAGTTATTAACACTTCAGTATCGTGATAGTTATTCACTTTAATTTTAATAGTTTTAACACTTTAGTTATAGTAGTTTTCACATTAATTTTAATAGTTTTAACACTGCAGTTATACTAGTTTTCAGTTTCACTTTAGTTATGGTAGTTTTGACTTTAAAAAAGGTAGTTTGTATGAATGTTACTATAGGTTTAGCCAACATTTATTATAGTTTTTTTAATGCAGGTTTTATTTGAAGTGCATTTGATTGGTTGTCTGATGGATATTGGTCAACTAAGCTATTACCAGGCGGCGAAGCCACACGAGCGTTGGTTGGTTGAGGACTCCTACATCATATTCTCTATTGCAGATATCGCGTATGTTACTTGTTTTTTATCTACTTTTGCAGACCTATTTCCCAAAAGAACATATTTTACATTTTCTGTCTTTGAGTGTAGCGGTCGCGAACTCAAATGCCTTGCACGCGGACAAGAAGCACATGAGGTTGTTACTGGATATGCCCCTCACCATGAAGATGCAACCGTCCATGTCGCACTCCTATTCTGGCATGTACACTACAACGGTGATGGTAAGTCATATTGTGGATTTCAAAAAATACACATAGGTGGAGTGCCTAAATTTGGTTTTAAAACTGTAGATTTCGTGGAGATACGTTCATGCAGGGGAGGTTTATCGGCGACAAGGTTTGACCTGATTTATCCCGAGGTTGATGACCTGATTAGCTGGTATGGATTAGGAGCGACGGTTTGGGGGCAACTTTTTTGGGTTTTTGGGGTCGGTTAGTCAGGCGTTGTGATGCCGACATTGTTGTTTTATATTTGTCTTAAACTACTATCCCTACCTATGTAATAAACTACAAGTCTATTTATCCCTTTGTTCCACATGTAAACCACATACTTTGGTGGTTTAATTTGTTTTCGTAAAAGGTTTACTTCCCTTTTGAAAAGTTTACACAACTTTTATGTTAAAACTACGAGAACATGGTAGTTTAAGCCTAATTAAACCAGTTACACATGTTCTTTTTTGTTGCTTCATATATCCATTAGTTAACACTTCATATATCCATTATATTTTAAATGTGTTGCTTTATTTAATGCAAGAGAGCACTTTCTGAGTATATAATAAAAGTTCATGTCAAGTGCACGTGGGATGACGTATATAACATTTTTTAATTTATATTTTAAACGACAGATTGCTTTATCAATTTCACGTGTTTAAGATTCCTTTTTTTTGTTCACAATGAATTTAAAGTTTAAATGGGGGTTCCGCATACAACATAAAAGCACGTGTTATAGTATGGAAACAAGACAACAAATTATGTATCCACTATAGCTTTGTGTTGATGTTATTATTAACTTCGTTAACATATCGGTTTATATATCCATTATATTTAACAATCTCATAAGTAATTGTATATCGATAAAAATACAATAGACCAAAAATATGTATCAATTACAATTTTAAGAAGAGAAAATATTTTTGTTCATGTATTCATTAGGTTTTTAGTAGAGAAAATGTTTATGTTGATGTATTCATTTTTTCAATAAAGAGACCAGTTTCAGAGTATATAATACAAGTCCAATTCATATATCAAAAAGAAATGAAATGCTTTTATTAAAGAGAGGAATTTTGGAGTTAATTCTCTTAATTATATATCCATTAACAGAGCAATCGGCCCTATTAATAATGGGTATATAATATAATACGAGTTTCCTTCTTAATAAATCGAAAGTGCATTTAATAACTGTAATGTCACATGGAACAGTTACACGACGTTACCGTTGAGTGCTTTTCGGAACGACGTGGAACTGTTACACTACGTAACCGTTGAGTGCTTTTCTTAAGTTAATGTTAATTAATACATTCTTTAGGTTTACTTCCTTTTTACAAGGTTACACAGCTTTTATGTTAAAACTACGAAAACATGGTAGGTTTAACTTGAAATAAATAGTGGAACCAAATTTTACTATGTCAAGTTATTTAACAAGCCCTTTTTCAAGCCCCATTTATCACTATAACCTAAATTTTTCATGTATAAATACCAAGTGTATGTGAGACAATAGCCGCAAAAGCTTTACTTTCTTATAACCTATCTCAAGTTCAATTTCGAACAAAACTTCATAGACTATGGACACTTTCGAACTTCAGAACGCGGATTTGGACTTCGGCATCCCGTCAATGTGTTTCTGTGGCAAGCCTATGACGCTCAAGACTCGACTTGAAGGCTTCTATTTTGTATGTGGATACTACACATGCATCTCCCTAAAGGTAACATTTTTACACATATTTAAACCATCTTTAGGAACATATTTGATTTATTTTTATTAACAGAGGGGAAAAGAACATCTTTGGAAGTGGTTGGAAGTCGCAATTATGGAGGAACTCAAGAAACTCCGCACAAACAGAAGTTGGGGTTGAGCGCTTGAAAGAGGTCATAGGATCCCATAAGAAGCTCATAATCTCCATTTGTGTTTCAGTGTTTGTGATTGTGTGTTTTATGTTTATCCCTAAATGATTCCACAACATCCACATTGTATGTTAAGAACTCTATATGCTAATCTTTTTGTGAAAAGAACACCATCATGTGCACCTATCTTTTTTGGAAGGGGTCAACCCTTAATGATGTTAAAGTATTTTGTAGTTGTAATTTTGTTTCACTGAAGTTTTAATCATTTAGCACTTGTTTTAATCGTTTATCATTACATACCATTCCAACTTTAAAAAACTTCAACACACAAAAAAACATCTAAAACGCCCCAAGCAAACCCTTAACCCAAGATTGTAACAAAAATCAAGCAAATACTTTCATAAAGCCAAACATTATCATACCCCCAATAACAAAACAAAATACCCGTTTCTTATAACTTGCTTTAGCTTCACGCAGCTCATCTAATACCTTTTCAAATATCTCTTTCTCAAGCTTCAAATATAATTTGTTCCCCTCTTCAGTTTTATATGTCGTAAAGTCACTAACCCTACCTTCAAGAGTAGAAATTGCTCTGCCCAGGATATCGACCTCATCTTGCATACCCTCATCCACCCATTTGAATATGTGATGGTCATTCAATCTTGTGAGTCACAGCAAACGCACAACGATAATATCGCCTGTAAGGATTAGCAACCGATTTGGAGATTTTCGTCACAATGTCAGCTCCACATGAACAATTAGTGGGAATTCTTATAACTTCGTACCTACGTCGAGAATTATATACTCCCGATGACTCTTCAGTCGACGATGAGACGTTGCTCGACATTGGTTTGGTTATAGTTCATAATTTTCAATTAGGGCCACTATTTACAATGAGGTTTTATTGACTTTGTTAACTAGGTCTCAAGTTTTATTTAAAATCTCTAAACCTTTGAAACAAAGTAATTGTAAATTGTCATAGTCACCACACTTATTATAAAGGGGAAAAAATTAAACCACAAACACAAAATAATGTTATACAAATTTATAATTCAAATGGAATTTTTTCAAAATGGACATGTTTTCCGGTAATGACCACCCGCCTTGCATTTCGAACAAGTATGCACTTTCCTTGGTCGTTTTGTTGTTGTTGCTTTCTCGTACGCTGACTTCATTCTTCTTGTGTTCTTAGGTCTGCCAGGCGGTTGCCTCACAATGGGAGGTAGACACACCTTCTTACTAACTTCGTCTGGCACAAGAATGCCCAAATCCCGTGGCATTATCGGTGTTGCATAAGCATTCCCCATATAGTTTTTAAGAAAATATGGATGGCATTGTGATATCCTTGAAACTTTACGGTCATCGGCTTCAGCAAATGCATCGACACATGGTAGTTTTTCCAAGTCAAAACGTCTACATATACATTTCTTCTCCCGAAAATTGACCACGTGAACAAAATCACCACTAGACACCTTGCTATTATTCACTTCTATTGCCTGAACAACCAATTGTCGCGCATATGGTAACCTCTCCTATCTAAGATTAAACCATGATTGTCACAACAATGTTTAATTGTTAACCAACGTATTTAGCACAAATTAACTTATGCTTACCTCTAAAAGCATCTCGACCCCTTGTGTCAGCGTTGTTTGTATCCGACTAGCATAGTTTCTTCTATTGTCAAACCAGTTAGTCAACATTAGCCTGATCGCATCCATAAGACTATACAAAGGTAAACACCTTGCATCATACAAAGCTTGATTAATAGATTCTGCCATGTTGGAAGTGGTTATGTTGTATATGTTCCCGGGAAAATGAACACGGGTCCACTTTTTCACATCATCCCTAACCATATAGCTATGCAACAACGAGTTCAGACCCTCTATCATCGCAAAATACGTTTCAAAATCTGCCATTCTAAATTAGTTAGCCGCTTTCTTAACCAACCCAAAAGCCTCCCGACCTCTAAACTGAAATAGTATGTTTTTGTATAAATGATATGTGCAAATCCCCCTACTGGCAAAAGGATACACCTTCCCGATGGCTTTCCCTATTGATTTGTGGCGGTCATAAATTATTGTCAAACTCTCATCATGAGGAATAACAGACGAAAGTTGACGGAAAAACCTCCCATGATTCATCATTCTCAATATCAACAACTCCAAATGCCAAAGGGAATATCTGGAAATTCCCATCTTGACTAGTTGCCGTAAGCAAAGTACCTTTATATCTCCCTTGCAAAAAGTACCATCTACTACAACCACTTTCTGAAGGAAAGGAAAACCGTTAATACTAGCTGCAAAAGCAATGAACATGTACTTGAACCTGTTATCCTCATCAACTTTCAACCGCGTTACAGTACTGGGATTAGCTCGTCTCATCATGTATAGGTACGAGGGTAAATCTTCAAATCCACTCTCAGGTGAACCCCTAACTACCTCGCAAGCATAGCGAAGGGTTCTATGAGCTTTCCAGTATTCCAGCTAAAAACAAAAACCAGGGGATAACCATCACCATTAAGACAATTAACTAAAATAGAGACATAGCAATTAACAATACCTTCACGCCAAATCTCATGTTCAGCGCATTCCCAACATGTGTGGGAAGAATTTTCTTATCCACACAACCAACATAGTCTTTGCATAGTTTTCCAAGTATATCAGATGTTGCTTGTCTAGAGCACAGAGTGTTCCGTAACTGAACATGTATGAAGCTCATCATATACACGGACAATAAATTGGGTACTGTCCCCAACAGGTTTTGCACGGAGTCTCCATCGAACAATTATCCAACCAACATCTAACAATAAATAAATTTGGTGTTGATCTCTCTACATCGAAATCAAAATGTTGAATCACTGATAAGATCTCCAGTATGCTCTTTAAGGCAGCCTTTGTTGCAAACGGATGGTGGAAGTGCGGTGATAAATGTGATCGACTCACACAAGTTATGGGACTACTTGTGGGATGAAGCGTAGAAGTACTTGGAAGCGAAGACCTTGTAAGTACCTCGGATTTTCGAAAGAATCGGATGAGCCGACTTGTAAAAGTTTTGTAAGAAAAGTGGACTAAGTGTAAAAGGGAGGAGGCGTGAAGCTTTTATAGAGGAGCACAAGTCGCTTCCATTTTAGGGCTTCACGCTATTACAAAAAGGAAATTGTCTAGAAAAAGGAAATCGCAACATAAGCAAAAAGGAAATTGTAAAACAACATGTCGTTTAAAGAGAAACGCCTTGTAGTTTTGGGTATAGGACAACGAGTATTTTTAGTGCCTCGCTTAGTACACTCCTCAAGCTAATGTCCCTAAGTAACCGACGTAGTGCTCTTCTTGGCCTAGTGAAAACCCTTGCATAGTAAACCCAATGGGACAAACCTATGCAAAGGGAAAGAGTACCGAGTCGAAACACTAAGTTAACTAGTTTCATTAGCTTGGTCTTCTTCCTAGGGGGTGGTAAAGATGTTGAAGAAGCTCCTAGCTGCTCCTCCAAGCTCCTTCACGATCAATGCCCGAACATCCTCAGCTAGCTTCTTGGCCATTGCTCGGGTTACCACTCCTTCTTGTTTTTTGGTGCTAGATGTATGGTCGGTGTCGGGTGGTCGAGCGCTTTGGTGGTCGGGGTCGAGTGCCTTGGTGCACGGTATCGAACGGTCGAGCGCCTTGGTGCTCGGTATCCGGATCCATGCTCATATCATCCCCTCCCTCATGAAAAGGATTTGTCCTCAAATCTTAATTTGCAAAATAAGGGGACAAGTCAATAACATTGAACGAATCATATATTCAATACTTACCTCGGAGATTGATCTTGTAGGCATTGTTGTTGATCCGCTTGGTAACTTTGAATGGTCCATCGACTCGCGACATAAGTGATATCTTGTATATTTTGCATGTTTTTACATTGATTTATGCATTAGAACTAACACATTTAGGTTGAATTTAGTGTTATATAGGTTGCATTTGTGCTTGTTCATGTGTTTTCAGGTTCAAGAGTGCCAAAGTGACAAAAATGCCAGAAATAAGATCTTAAAGTGGCAAAAACGACCATATCGGTGACTTGTACCGATTAGTTGTGGTCGAGACGCGAAGAGAAGGCGAAGAAGAGGCAAATAAGGTCATATTGACCTATGGTATCGACCAACAATTGGTCGATATTGGGAGGAAACTCATACCGACCTATGGTATCGACGGAGTTTGGTCGATAATGAAGACATACGAAAAGCTTAAAAAATACACTCGTTCAAGACGTTTCCACCGTTGGAGGTGGTTTAAGATAGCCACAGATGTTAACTTTCATTTGGAGGTGGTTTGAGATGATTTCAACGGTTAGATCGAAAGTTATGCCATTTTATTGAGGACGGGTCAATCTACTGCGGAATACCGATTTGTCGTATCGACCATATCAGGTCGATATCGACCAAGGGATATCGACCAAATCAGGTCGATATCAGCTGCGAAAATTAATGGAAAATTCGGTTTCATATCGCAAAAAGGAAAAGAAAGTCCAAGCCCACTTATGACATTTTCTGAAGGCCATAGACCCGTTTTTCTTTATATTATACTTATTATTTAGGTTTTAGAGGGACCTTTTATCATATCTTTTATCATCTTTTATAAAACATTGTTCTTGCTTTTGGAGATTGGATCTTGGAGCTTTTGAGTTTTCTTCGTTATTACACAGAGTTTCTTTTATCCCTATCTCTCTTTGATTTTATCTATGTTTTCATCATCTTTAATTGCTTTGATATTCATGATGTTTAGTGAGTAGTTTCCCATAGACAATTAGGTTGGGGGAAAAAAGGTGATTCAACTGTAGGGTTGATCGATGTCTAGAACTTAAAACCTGATAAAACTTTAATCTAGTGTAACGACATTAAAGCTTTAATTGACCTATCAATCAATTGATAGAACCCATGAAACTTCACCTTCAGGAGAAGAGTGAAGATTCCTGAACAATTACCCTAGAACTAAACCTAGCTTAACCGAAGAATCTGTGTTAATAAGTTTAGTGATTGAATTGATTTGAACTTAATGTTTTCTAAAA
This sequence comes from Cochlearia officinalis, assembly GCA_900406305.1. Lineage (NCBI taxonomy): Eukaryota > Viridiplantae > Streptophyta > Magnoliopsida > Brassicales > Brassicaceae > Cochlearia > Cochlearia officinalis. Next base: position 21,274 of record OVAT01000038.1, read on the forward strand.
CTTAAACTATCCAAGGCATTGTTTTAATTAATTTACTTGTTAGGAAANGGCTTGATCTAAATTACGTTTTCAAAACCTTAAAGTTACATTTGTTAAAAGACATCAAAAACCTGAGAGTTGATAATCCCGTTAAAGTACCCCGACCTGGTTGTTTAGCCTTTTAAATTTGAATCTTTTACAACTCTTAATTTTGTTTTCAAATTGTTCGTTAGTCTTTTATTGAAATCATAAAACAAAACAAAA
>OVAT01000039.1:0-20456 GCA_900406305.1 Cochlearia officinalis
ATAAAATTGAAAAATAAAAATAGTTATTATTAAACAAATAAACTTCGAAAAGTGATTTTTTTCTGTGTCCAAATCAAGTGAAACAAATTTCTATTTATAGAGTACAAAATATGATGGATTTTGATATAAAAATTATAAATAGAAAAATTTATTTACTATAAAATAATTGAAGTTGAATTCTATGGGTGAAAAAAACAAACCACAAAACTCCACATCCAATAGAAAAAAAAACACTTTATATAATATATATATTTATCTAAAAATATTTTCCACATCCAATTAATTATTGCCACATGTTACCTCTTGTCTCCTCTTTTCTAGATTCAACATGTTGAAAATTCAACACTATTTAATCCAACACTGTTGAATAAATTGATTCAACACACCATTGTAACTAGTCTAAGAGATGAATACAAGATTTATATTTAATATAACTTTCATAACTAAATAACAATATTCTTTTATTCTAATTTGGTTGGTTACCAAATTATTTTTATGGCAATAATTAGCAATTTTCAAGAATAAAATAAATGATTTATGATATATATATTTTTTTCAGCATGACATTCTTGCAAATACTATATATAAAAAGGTTTTTAATTTTTAAAAATATTAATTAATAGATTAGAAGATGGTAAAAAACCAATAGACCGAAACGTCGTCGTTTTTTACCAGGGGAAAACAGGAAACGCACGCTCTTTTCCGAAGTTGGCTAAATCAATACATGGAAAGGGAACGATGACGAAAATCACCAGATCGTGAAAATATATTTGGTTGAAGAAACGATAACAATCGCTAAAATGGAGAATCTGTGCAACGAAAGATCTGCCTCATTCTCCATCTAGATTCGTCTACTTCTTCTTCTTCTTCTTCTCCACAGAAAAGCAAAACTCATATATCAGATCTCGCAGTTTTAAACCGCCGCATTTGGATCTGATTCCGATAATCCTATTAGAAGAAAGAAAAAAAAACATGGCAGGAGCTGCCTCCGCGCTCTTTCTTCTCGATATCAAGGGCCGCGTTTTGGTCTGGCGTGATTACCGCGGTGACGTCTCCGCCGCTCAAGCCGAGCGGTTCTTCACTAAGCTCATCGAGAAAGAGGTTCTTCTTCCTTCTTCCTTCCTTCTTATTGATCTGTTCTTATTGCTGAGTTTTTGTATTAGAATCTGTGCTTAATCATCATTTTTGATTGTTCCAGGGTGATTCACAGTCAAATGATCCAGTTGCTTATGATAATGGCGTGACTTATATGTTTGTGCAACATAGCAACATTTACCTTATGATTGCATCCAGACAGAATTGTAATGCTGCAAGTCTTCTCTTCTTCCTTCACCGTGTTGTTGATGTAAGTAATCACTTTTGTTTCATATGATGGCAATGTTGATATATGTATATATATGCTTGGTTAAATAGGAAGTATCTATACTGTTTCATTTGATGGAAATGGTGGTGATATGTATATACTTGGTTATATAGGTCTTCAAGCATTACTTTGAGGAGTTAGAGGAGGAATCGTTGAGGGATAACTTTGTTGTGGTGGTATGTTAAGCTTCTTTCATCGCTTTTATAGTACTATTTGGCAATATGAGCGTTGTATTACTTGCCCAACTAAAAAGATCTTTAAGTTCTGAGAAAAGTATTTGTCATTGTTAGATGCTAAAATTGATTTTCTGGTGTTGGCAGTACGAGTTACTTGACGAGATGATGGACTTTGGTTACCCTCAGTATACCGAAGCAAGAATACTCAGCGAGTTCATCAAGACTGATGCTTATAGAATGGAAGTCACACAGAGACCTCCGATGGCTGTTACCAATGCTGTCTCCTGGAGGAGTGAGGGAATTCAGTACAAGAAAAACGAAGTGAGTGTTTTTTTTTGTATGTGAGGGAAGAACGTTTATCCTGTTGAGTGTGTTTGTGAAATGTTGACACCCCTGCTCGTTTGTCTCCAGATCTTCCTGGATGTAATCGAGAATGTAAATATTCTTGTCAACGGTAATGGGCAAATTGTCAGGTCTGATGTTGTCGGAGCACTGAAGATGCGAACTTACTTGACGTATGTCTACACATCAAATTTTGGATATTGTTGCTAATCAACAAAAGCATGTTAAATGTTTCTTCCTTGTGCTTTTAATTTTTTTTCTTCTTGGTGTTTTATTGACTATTTGATTTTTTCGGTTGCAGTGGAATGCCAGAGTGTAAGTTAGGACTGAATGATAGAGTATTGCTGGAAGCTCAGGGAAAAGCAACAAAGGGAAAAGCCATCGATTTAGAGGACATCAAATTTCATCAGTATGTTGTTTAAGCTTCTATTAAACTATACTTGAGTGTTATGTATATTTTTTTCTTCAACAACCCAGTTCTTTGACGCAGGTGTGTTCGCTTGGCCCGTTTTGAAAACGACAGGACAATATCTTTCATACCACCCGATGGGGCTTTTGATCTTATGACATATCGACTCAGTACTCAGGTTTGGCATGTCGGATATACCATAAACGAGTATTTTTCCTTGTCTTCCACAGATTTTTATCGCATGACACGTTTCTTTAATATGCTCTCTTTTCAGGTAAAGCCTCTTATATGGGTGGAGGCACAAATAGAAAAGCATTCAAAAAGTCGTGTTGAGATGCTCGTAAAAGCCAGAAGTCAGTTCAAGGAACGAAGGTAATATATATTCGACGGCATTATGCCATTATTCCTTTTCTCTTTCACTGTAATGCAAAAATTTTGATGATCAGACTCTTTAATCGAGATTATTCCATTTGCAGCACCGCCACGAATGTTGAAATTGAGTTGCCTGTACCAACCGATGCATCTAACCCCACCGTTAGGACATCTCTAGGCTCTGCCTCTTATGCTCCTGAGAAAGATGCATTGGTCTGGAAAATCAAATCGTTCCCGGGGAACAAGGTATATGTTTTTTCCCCTTAATCTTGATAAAACAATCCACCATTTATAGTATCAAAGCTAACCTCGAGTAACAATATAGGAGTACATGTTGAGAGCAGAGTTCCATCTTCCAAGTATAACCGCAGAGGAAGCAACACCTGAGAGAAAAGCTCCTATCCGTGTCAAATTCGAGATACCTTATTTCACAGTATCAGGGATTCAGGTAACCTATATCTTTTGCATTATAAGGTCATCACATAAGTGCGTAAAATGATCTAAACTTTGATGTACTGTTATGTTGTTGTGTGGTGTGTAGGTTCGGTACTTGAAGATTATCGAGAAGAGTGGGTACCAAGCACTTCCATGGGTGAGATACATAACAATGGCTGGTGAGTACGAACTAAGACTCTCGTAAGGGCTCGTTTGGTTCTTTTATCGCTTATGACAGTCGTGGTTCCTACATTCCTCTAAGGAATCAATGAAACAAAACAAAACAAATCAGGACAAGGACAACATTAGATTAAAATGAAAAAGTTTTGAAACTTTTTAGCTGATCAAACTTGCCTTTTAATTTGTTTTCAAGTATTCTTATTCTTGTGAATTTGTCTTTATGGTGTTTTTCTCTTTTACGAATCGTGAGGCCCCACTGTAATTTTTCATGACATGTTTCATTTTCTCTCTACTCCTCCTACTACAGTTGGTTTTTACCTTTTACCTTTTGGTTTCTATAGCACCGATTAAAAAAAAGCAGCATCTATGAACAAAAACATTTGTTCAAATGGGCTAAGAAAAAGGTTAATTAAAAGCCCAATGAAAGATCTGCAATCCATTTTCTTCTCCTCTCTCTAGCTTGAATCACGAAGCAGTGAATTTAGGGTTTTAACAAAAACCCCATAGAGAGAGAGAGAGATCAGATCGGCGAGGAGAAAGTAAAAAATGGCGATGAGACATCTGAGCAGATCAAGAGACGTGACGAAGAGATCGACGAAGAAGTACATAGAAGGACCGCTTTACAATCTTCTATTCAAAGATGGAGGCAAAGAGCACAATGTAACGCAACAGCTGAATAAATTCCTCAAGGGCGCTAAAAACGACGAAGGCAAAAAGCACCGCTTCTTCCACGTATTCAAATGGGAGGTCGGCGATACGCTCAAGAAGCTCCGTAGCCGTGGTCTCTATAACCCAGCCCTCAAGGTCTCTTTCTTCGTCTCTCTGTAGAGAAAAAATGTTAGATTCATAGAATCGTTGGTAGATTTGTTGTTGTGTATGTCTTCATGTGTTGTTTTCCGTCTTTTGTAGCTCTCTCAAGTAATGGAACAGAGAGGTATGAACAAGACGGTTAGTGATCAAGCGATCCATCTCGACCTCGTTGCGAAAGCTCGGGGAATCGCTGCGGGAGAGGCTTATTTCGTCGGTCTTCCCGAAACATCAAAGACCGAACTCACTTACGGTTCTCTTTTGAACTGTTACTGCAAGGAGCTGTTGACGGAAAAAGCGGAAGGTCTGCTAAGCAAGATGAAAGAGCTCAACATCACCGTTAGCTCGATGTCTTACAACAGCTTGATGACGCTTTACACAAAGATAGACCAGCCCGAGAAAGTTCCTGCCATGATCCAAGAAATGAAAGCAGAGAACGTGATGCCTGATTCGTACACTTACAATGTGTGGATGAGAGCATTGGCTGCAACTGACGATGTTTTTGGTGTAGAGAGAGTCATCGAAGAGATGAATAGAGACGGTAGAGTTGCTCCGGATTGGACTACTTACAGCAACATGGCGTCTATATATGTCGATGCTGGCCTTTTCGATAAAGCCGAGAAGGCACTTCAGGACCTGGAAACGAAGAACACACACCGTGATTTCACTGCGTATCAGTTTCTTATCACTTTGTATGGACGAATGGGAAAGCTCGCTGAAGTTTATAGGATATGGCGCTCGTTGAGGCTGGCTATTCCGAAGACAACGAATGTGGCATATCTGAACATGATACAAGTGCTGGTGAGTCTTAACGATTTGCCGGGCGCAGAGACATTGTTCAAAGAATGGCAAAATAACTGTTCTACCTATGACATCAGGGTCGTAAACGTGATGATTGGAGCTTATGCTAAAGAAAGCCTTATCGAAAAAGCAAAAGAGCTCAAGGAGAAAGCTCCAAGAAAAGGAGGAAAGCCTAATGCTAAAACATGGGAGATCTTCATGGACTACTATGTAAACAGCGGTGATACGACTCAAGCGCTCGAATGTATATCGAAGGCGATTTCTATCGGCAAAGGAGATGGTGGCAAGTGGCTACCGTCACAGGAAAAAATCAGAACCTTGATGACGAGTTTCGAAGAAAAGAAAGATGTTAATGGAGCTGAGAATCTGGTGGAGATATTAAAAAAGGGAACTGATAACATAGGCACGGAGATCTTTGAGGCGTTGATAAGAACGTACGCAGCAGCAGGAAAGACTAATCCTGCTATGCACAGACGTATAAAGATGGAGAACGTAGAGATTAGTGAAGCGACAAAGAAACTGCTAGACGAAGTATCTCAGGAAGAGTGAGGTCTGTTTCGTCTCTCTTGGCCTTTACTTTTTTTCGTTTAGACAAGACATTATTAGTCTTGTAGAGGCACTTGCACTGTCACAGCTCCGTTTTCTTGTTAGTAATAATGATTAGGCACTGTTTTTTATATGATTGAGAGAAACCAAAAATCAATCGTATGTGTCTTATCTTACTATCACCTGAGAATTTTTGTTCATGTTTTCTTCGAATTGCTTGAAGCTTAGCTTTGGATTTATCTTGTGATTCCCTTTTGGATATAACGTTTTGTCTATTAATTTCGGTTGAACTGTCATGTTATCGGATAAGAAACCACCAAAAGTCGAAGATCGTGCTATGATGTTTTTGAAATGGCTAAAGTTCTATTACAATTACATTACATGCTTGAAATTTGGTCAAGAACATGTTCATGATTAGGAACAAGTTACATGTTTTCTTTATTTCGTGGTTCGATCATCTAATCAACGTAGCAAGCAACAAGCAGTTAGTACCCATCTTCCTTAGCTCGTCGGCAGCGTTTTGAACGGTGTTAACTTGATGCGAGTCTATGAACCCGTTGACACAAACGCCGTAATCCGACACAGCCGCGGTCAGAAACTTTTTTAGCGATATCACATTTCTTTTCTTAATGCTCGTCCTCGCCTTCCCAAGATTGAAGGCAGCGTCCGTTAGAGTCGTGCAGCAAATCGCGGCTTGATGGTTTCCGTGTTTGTGCCTGGCAGAATCTGCGATCGCTAGTTTTGTCTTGATCTCGAGGGCTCGGATAGTGTGGTGTGTGGCTCGTCTCGGATTCGGGCCTTTAACCAACGGCCTGCACAACTTTGGGTATGGGGTTTGGACGCAGAGGCTCTTGTAATGCGCTTCCGCGGCTTGCCCAAGCGTTAGGATGATCACGGCGACGGTGGTGAGGCAGATATGGTTTTTGTTGCAGCGTGACATTGTTTTGTTATAAAGTATTTTTCGTTTTTCAAAAGAATAAAGGAATGAGCATAGATAAATTTCTAATTAAATCTCTATGGCTAAGTATAGAACATTGTTTTGTTTTGGCTTATGAATTATTGGTAATTGGAGTTATCGATTTGCTTGAGGTCTAACTTCTCTTTAGGAGAATATACTTATCCTCTAATTTATAGTGGCTTATATTAAACCAAACCAAACCAAACTAAAGGTGTCCTTAAATTTTACAATATGGTTAAAATAAAGTAAATCTCTTTACATTTATGGTAAAAAAAAATATATACACTCACCAACCCCAACAACTCCACTCAAATTCAAAACTCTCTACAAGTGCCCATAGAGAGAGAGACGGAGAGAGAGAAAGCTTGTGTGAGAGAAATTCAATGGCGAAACTTTGTTGCGTGAGGAGGATGAAGCTAGGAAGCGAAGGCCTTGAAGTATCGGCGCAAGGACTTGGTTGCATGGGCATCTCCTCCTTCTACGGTGCTCCCAAGCCTGAAACCGACGCAATCGCTCTTCTCCGTCACGCTATTGACTCCGGCGTTACTTTCCTCGACACCTCCGATATCTACGGTCCCGAGACCAACGAGCTTCTCCTCGGCAAGGTTTCGATTTTCGATAAACACTCTCCCCGATCTGTGATTTTTGACGGTGTTTGCTTGTAGATATGATTTAGATTCGTTGATTTTTTCGAAATTTGAGTTATGTGTTAGGCTCTTAAGGATGGGTTTAGAGAGAAAGTGGAGCTTGCTACGAAGTTCGGGGTCAGCTATGCAGAGGGAAAGAGAGAGATAAAGGGAGATCCTGCTTACGTTAGAGCTGCTTGTGAGGCTAGTTTAAAGCGTCTAGATGTTGATTGCATCGATCTTTATTACCAGCATCGGATCGATACTCGTGTCCCTATCGAAATCACTGTAAGCCTTTCTTACTTTCAGTATGAAATGGATGTTATATAGTTCAGTACTTGCTGGATTGTGTCTTAGTGAGCTTCACACCTTTGGCTTGAGATATGTACCCACTAATAGAGTCAGAGCAAAATAGATCATAGACGATGGTTTCTGCTTAGGAAATGGTTAGATTATCAGTGAAATGATTCTCTAACTCGGAAAATTTGAGGCTTTCTGATTTCTCTTCTATAATGAGTCTCCCCTAAGAAGATTTTCTTTGACTTTAGGGTTGTTTCTGAGCTCTAGTTCTTTAGCTACACTTCCCAGTCTTTTCTAGAAAGCTTGCATCTTTCGCTGAACGGTGCAGTTTCTTTTGTTTACCAATTTTCAAGATGGGAGAGCTGAAGAAGCTAGTTGAAGAGGGTAAAATAAAGTACATTGGTTTGTCTGAAGCCTCTGCTTCAACTATCAGAAGAGCACATGCTGTTCACCCGATAACCGCTGTGCAGTTAGAATGGTCCTTGTGGACTAGAGATGTGGAAGAAGATATCATCCCGACCTGCAGGTATCAAGATCTCATCCTATTTTCTTTGCGCACTCTGTCCATAAAATTGTATAACGTTCTTGTCTTTCGTTCTTCAGGGAGCTTGGGATTGGGATTGTTGCTTACAGTCCACTAGGGCGAGGTTTCTTCGCATCTGGACCCAAACTTGTTGAGAAGCTGGAGAATAATGACTTCAGAAAGGCAAGTGCATATGTTTTGTAGATCGTTTTAGCATTTGAACCTTGTAGATAATCTGCTCAATTATGGTTTTTCTATTGCAGACTCTTCCAAGATTCCAACAGGAGAACTTAGATCACAACAAGATTCTCTATGAGAAAGTCTGCGCAATATCTGAGAAGAAAGGATGCACTCCCGCGCAACTAGCCCTGGCATGGGTTCATCACCAGGGAGTTGATGTTTGCCCCATCCCGGGAACAACCAAGATCGAAAACCTCAATCAGAACATTGGAGCTTTATCAGTGAAACTCACTCCCGAAGAGATGTCTGAGCTCGAAGCCATTGCCCAACCAGGTTTTGTGAAAGGAGAAAGATACGGCAGCATCATGGCCACTTTCGAGAACTCGGACACTCCACAATTGTCCTCTTGGAAGGCCGAGTAAACCGGCCTGAGTTTCTGTGGTTGTGGTGGTGCAGGCACGACATCGAAGCCTTTTTCTATGTATAGAGTTCCCCAAGCTAAAACTTCAATTTACATTTCATACACTGAGCAAACTCTATAATCAAGAACATCACTTTTTAATAATATGGTTTGAGAAATGTATGGTGAATGAGAAACTTGTCTTAATGGAGACATTGTCAAAGAACAAAGTATATATTGAAATGCCTATAAAGACCAAACCTTATAAAGAGATGTGTTATTAATACAAACCTTAAATAACTCTCCTCTAAAAAAACCTTACACAGAAACAGCTAATCTATACAAACCACAACTTTCATATCATTGGATTGATAACCAAACCATTTTTGTCAATGGGAAAATAATGAGTTTTTAATACATGAAAAGGATATTGAAAAAGGGATTACTGGCAGTATACATTCCATGCCACATTAGCCGATAATATGTGAAGGGTTTCGACAAGCTTCAGTTCTGTTCAGACTTGTGCTTTTGGACGAGGGGCTAGCCGTTGATAAAACCATCATCTTCTCAGTCTGAACAACTGTCATTTTATCGGTTTCTTGTGCTATTTCCTTTGTACTTGGTCAAAAATCTAGTTTTCTCTCCATCAGTTTCTTGGCTCCTGCTTCAGATGGAAGCTTGAGGGAATGATATAAGATCTTGGCTGAAACCAATAAATGAACATTCTATTTTAACATCAAACATGGATCAGAGAGAACTAAACAATACAGTAAGGTTTTCGGTTTTAGAAGATCACACAGTCCCATATAATATAAGAAGCCAACTTTTGGGGGTTAGTTATAGAAGTCTGATTATTGATGTACAGTAGCTTACCTGTGTTGGACTCGTCATTAATCTGCTTGCAAGATCGTTGTTGATTGATACGGGCAGAGGCGGCATCCGGCTGATGATACCGGGCAACTCCTTCATGCTGCGGCATCAATGATAAGAACCAGTTAGCAAATCAAGCATTTATAAACAAGAAGAAGAAAGACAAAGACGGAAGAGGAAACATATCATTAGTAAATCATCAGGCCATTCGATCTACATACTCATTTAAGATGGTGCTGATGTTATTTTTTGCCAAATAAAACAGACTGATATTGTCCTGTGGCTGTATGCGAAAACAGATAGGATGTCAGGACAAGAAATCCATGAAAAAAGAACAACGAGATGTTACCCAAACCAAACATTAAGTTGCCTTCAGTGAACAATGTGTATGATTGCAAAAACCAAAATACAAATCAGTTACCTTGCACACAGAAAGGTTTGAAGATATTTGACTGAAAGCTTGAGCATTTTGCCGTAGAAGCTCCATAACAGCATTACTTAAAACTTCGAAAACAGGAATTTTAGAAATACAAATAACCTAAATATGTAACAGCTTGGAAAAGGTATCTAGCTAACAAGATAGGTTTTTCTTTCGAAGATGGCACAACTAAAGTATAAGAGAGTACTAAGAGAGCGCAACGAATTCTTCAACATCGATAAAGCCTCTAATTCAGTCATCAACTAGATGCACTTTTTTCTTTCTAAAATATTCTTTCTTATAGTCATGCCCTTTGAAGAGAAAAGAAAAAGATGATGCGAAAGTATCGTGGCCCAAATAGTACTAACCTTCAAAAGGCATACGTGCACTGTGGGACATATGGTTCATGACATATGTAGCATTTTGTTGTGGTACGGGTGAGAACATGTTCAGTTTTGGGGGTAAATCCACCACCTTAATCAAGAAGAAATATGTTAGTTACATGATTGATTTTTCGAGGAGAACAGGTTTGTAGCCGTTTACACAATTCATTTGCAGCCAATTCCTCTTTTAAAGCAAAAGATAACCAAGATGATTATATGCCCTCATTTTTTTGTTTAGTTACATACTTACATAAGAAGTTATACCCTAAGGTTCACAAGCATACCTTTCTATAGCTAACGTTCGTCTCAGAGATATGTTCTTCCCCTTTTCTTCGTTTTTGCTGTAAAAATAAATGACATTCTTAGCAAAGAATAATTCAAAGATCAAATAGTTCAAAGATAAGATAATAAGCAAACTAGCAGTTATTGCAAACGTTTATAAGGTTAGTAATGATGAAACTTTATGTTTGAAGAAATCATAAATTTTGTTTCCCTAATCAACATCAAATATTTATCCATTTCTTTGGACCAGACATACAGAAAAATATAACAAGGCGTGACAGTAAGGATGATTCGTTAAAGCTAATATTCGGCACTATAGTTTGTTAAATTATTCCCCCCATGATAGTATCTGAACCTAACACTACCCTGCATAACAATACTGCAGATACTACAAACAATGTCTAATCATTTCTCCATAAATCCGAAGCCGGCTTATGAAATGTTATCCTTTATGAAAGATAACATGTCAAATAAACTTTAGAAAGTCCGAAAACCCATAAAGCTATGATAGTTTTCAGGGTAACTACAGAAATCAAATCAAGCTTTAGAGTCAAATCAGGTTCCAACATAACTTGGATATTATCAGAAAGACAGATCTCTCGTCAGCAATACCTATTAATTTTTCTCCTTGTGCGCACTTAAACATACTTTAGACAACCTTTACGATATGGTAGGGAGTCTTTTAACCAATAGGGCAATAAAATATTTAAGGCTATCCGCTACCTTACAAATACAGATAAAAGAACTTTTTTCATAGGACGTTTATCTTTAACAAAGCATACACCTAAAGTAGCATCACCATGTTGTTTCCCTTATACTTTTCATATGCTTAAATAGTTATAGAAATATCTCCCTAACCACTATTTTCATGACAGCCACATACTGTATAACTGCTTAATTGTGTCATATACGCAAAAAGACATGAACAAAAGCTCATGAATGACAATAAAATATGCAAACCAGACACTGATACTCAATGTAAAGGCAGAGCTTACCGTCATCCATTTACACCGCATTGCTACATCCCGTACACTCTTATCTGGTAGTGTTGATGCGATCTTCACATACTTTGTAACTTGTGGTTCATCTTTAAATCTACAAAAGAGACAAGAAAAACGTTTCATGTAAGCCAAAGCTACCATCCAAAGCATGAAAGAAGGCAAATCTCAGCCACATCTCCAAGGAAACTAAGTGTACACAACATATCCTATAAGAAAACGAATCAAAGGCTAAAAGCACTTACTTTGAAAGGCCTTTCTCTAATATATACTGCTCTTCAACAGACCATTCTACAGACAAAGCAGCTTCGTGTTTGAGACCAGCTTGAGAATTCACAGTAAAGTGGAATCCAGAGGAAGCAGCCATGCTCGAATTCGCCGGAAATACTAAACCGGTCGTGCTTGTGCTCGGTACACAGTATTTATCCATCGGAATCATCACCGGAGAGATCTATTTTACGGCGAGTGGTTTCAAGCTAAGAATCACACCCAATTACATGTTCGATTTAGGGTTTTTTAATAGCGATTCAGAATCAAAACCAAATAGCAATAGAAGAAGGAATTGATTGAAATCAAGAGAAACCCACCTCGGATTTAGCTTAAAGGAAGATGACTTGAGCTTCTATGGAGCTATAGATGGTGTTGATAACAAAACCCTAAGAAAACCCCCCAACGATTCGAGTAGAGATGGAACTCGTGAAGAAAACACGCCGCGAAAACTTCGATAGATCGCAAAGAGAAGCAGTGGTGAAGACTAAGAAAGCGTGATTCGCGAAGAAGAGTTTGTATCAGCGAGATGCGAGCTTCGAATTTCTGAAGAAGCCGGCGAAGAGAGAGAGAGAGAGAATGGTGGTTTTGTTTTTTATTATTCTTTTTTTTCAGTAGAACAACTTTTTATTCCATTGTGCTTTTGTGTGTTTTTTTTGTCCACTCTATGAAGAAAGATGGTTTGTTCTTTGAATATATATTTTTTAATGTTTTAGGCAAAATTTGTGAATAACACAGTCACATAACACATACACTTTTTGAAAATTCTGTTTAATAGTATATAGCAGCAACCAGGGTATTTTTCTTGGCAGCATATTACAACAAGGTATTATAAATCAATTTTATTATTATTTAGGGTGTTGTTTTTGTCTTTTCCACATGTATTTGTAGTNGAAAATGACATATTTTATATTATTTAGGGTGTTGTTTTTGTCTTTTCCACATGTATTTGTAGTTTGGATCTTCTATGCTTGATGATGTTTGCCAGTTTTTAACTATCAGTCTATCACTATTAAAAAATTCAATGGTGAAATGTGATGAAAGCCTTAAAACTATTTGATCAATCGAAAATGGTGTGTCGTTTTAGGTTTATTAAAAATTCGACGGTGTAAGTAAATATCTCAACTTCTGATTCTTCTTAGTTTAACAAACAAACAAAAAATTAGATAACTAGAATTACTTTCTAAATTTTCACTAATTTATTAATATTCATTATAGAACCATAATTTTAGGTAGTTATTTTTTTGGGAGAATCACAAAACTACACCTTTTGAATTACGTTTCACAAAACTACACCATTTCCAAAATACTTCACAAAACTACACATAAACACTAAAAATTAAATTCAAATAAACTCTGCCCACACAATTCTACCCCCTTAATATTATACCTAAACACTAATTAGCGAACCCAAATGAAAAAAAATTAATTTTGATAATTTTTTTAAGGGTAAATCAAGTTTTAAAAAATTTGAAAGGATGTAAATATGTGAAAATATTGAATTAGGTGTAATTTTATGAAGAGGAATTCACAAATCTACACCCTTTCAACCCTTTCTTCACAAAAATACTCCTAATTTAATATTTTCACATATTTACACCCTTTCAAAATTTTAAAAGCTTGATTTAACCTTTAAAAAATTACCAAAATTAAAATATTTTCATTTGGGTTCGCTAATTAGTGTTTAGGGTATAATATTAAGGGGGTAGGATTGTTTGGGTAGGGTTTATTTGGATTTAATTTTGAGTGTTTAGGTGTAGTTTTGTGAAGTATTTTGGAAATGGTGTAGTTTTGTGAAATGTAATTCAAATGGTGTAGTTTTGTGATTCTCCCTTTTATGAAGGGGATTGAAAGGGTGTAGTTTTGTGAATTCCTCTATTTTTTTTTTGTATAATTGGTTTAGCTTCATAGATATTCATTACCACAAAATAAATAATATTTGATTGAAAAACATACTAGATCTTATCATCCAAGCCTCAAGCCATATATGAAGCCCAACTTAGGCCCATAAAGACTTATATATCCTAATCACAAGGCCCAACAAAAAAAATCATAAAATCATTTGGGATCTAATCCCTAATAATAATCTTCACCAACTATTCTCTCTCTATATAGATTTGTAAAACCAAAACCCCAAAAATTGCTATAGAGAGAGAGAGAGAGGAAGATGATAGCTGTGATAGGATTGCTTCTGTGTTTCCTCGTTTCAGCATTGTTCTTAATCCAATCTAAACGAACCAAACCAAAAAGCCACAACAACCACCAAGAGACGACGACGACGACGACGAAGCAGAAGCCATTAGATGTTATTAAAAGTTACAGCAAGAGCGAGATCTCTTTACACAACAAAAGAGAAGATTGTTGGGTAATAATTAAAGACAAGGTGTACGATGTNCTGTTGGGTAATAATTAAAGACAAAGTGTACGATGTTACTTCTTATGTCGAAGAGCATCCTGGCGGCGACGCCATCTTAGACCACGCCGGTGATGATTCCACCGATGGCTTCTTCGGACCGCAACACGCCACTCGTGTTTTCGACATGATCGATGATTTCTACATTGGAGAGTTACTTAATTGAATTACATAAAAGTCTTGAAATTGTTGTTGTTGTTTTTGTTTCTTTTGTCTTTTGATTAGTTATAAAGTCTTGTTTTTTTTATTGGCATTGTAATGCACAAAAGCTTCATCCTTTTTTTTGTCTTGCAACATTTCATAACTAAACCTTACATAAGCATCAATGAAGCCACTCATGACCAAATGTGTAATGACCAAAAGTGCATATCTGTCTAAATAATCTTTTTTGCTTAGCAATCAAAATTAGCATTTCTTGTCTGAGACTAAAGAGAAAATGGTATATATATTACTAGTGACACTCTGCTAAGAGAAGGAAGAGCTCTTCGTCGGCTATGGCTCCCATATCCATCGCTCTTTCGAGTACACTTAATCCTCCTCCGTCTTTTATCGAAGGACGAGCACCTCTGCGAGATATTCAAATGAAAAGAGAGACAAGTATGTTAAAGCCAAAACATGTGAAACCCGAGTTTTTGGGATTCTAGTTAATGTGTTGTTTACCTTCTCAATAAGACCTTTGCGAATGCGTTGTTTCCAGAGGCGATGCAATGGTGCAACGGTGTTCTTCCGTGATAATCTCTCATGTTAATATCAGGGCCAAACTGCAACAACAGCTCTAGCAAGATAGGATCGCCGCTTTGGCACGCCATGTGCAACAAAGAACAGCCTTGAAGACAGTTTCTAGCTTCGTTCGAGTCCTTGATCCGCTGACACGCGTTTGGATCGTTCCTTTTCTTTTCGTCGTCCGGTGAATCAACAACGTGGTGATATGCATCGAAGTCAGTAATATCATCAAACTTGGTATTGATGATATTCTCATCCGCTGTTACGATAAGTCGGTAGATCTCTCTTATGTTCTTGCTATGAACAGCTTCCCATATTCTACTCTTTGCTTCTCTTTCGTCTTTGACAACCAACGCTTTCTCTAGGTACTGGCTAGGTACAAAACATTAGCAGGTCTTAGTATAAATAAGCCTTTTTCGATTTAGAGCATTGAGAACTAAAGACGGTACCTTTCCTTGAATGTATTTCTCTTTCAGAGTAAAAGAATCTTTGGAAGATGGTTTAGGAATTGATTCAAGCGCGTCGGATGATTCTTTTTCACTGCGAAAAAACGAACAGGAAAGGAAGAAGGTTCACTGACCCTGTTTTGGGCACATTTGACTTTTTGCATGTGCTGGAGAATCAGTCTTTTAAAACCATTTAACTCTATTTTAAAGAAATCATACCGGTCATCGCCAAGGTGAAGTAGTTCCTCCCATATGGAATTACAGTATGCGTTGCCTAAGTTGCTAAACAAGTCCAAGATTGTAGGCTCCCATACTTTCACATCCAATGTAAGCGATCTCACCTGCAGAAATTTCAATGGCATTAGCTTCAAGAATCAACAGCCGGGTAAAAAAATGCTATGACTTATAGTCTTATACGCAAGTTCTTCGAAATTCCACTTTCTTTCTTCCTTACAATCCCATCAAATAGACCTCCTAAAGCTCTGACTCCAACAGACAAATATAAATTTTTACCCGAAAATTTCAGAATACCGGATTGAAGCTCTTCCAAATTCTGGATGATGCAGAGATAACAAAATAGCACATGGTTGGATATACAACAAACTAACTCATACAACCTCATACTGAATAGAGAAAGGTTATGCAATAACGTATCGAATAGAAACAAACACCTTAGATATATGAACGCCGAGGTTCCTGTGAACACCAGAGCATTCAATGCACATCAAAACTCCAAGATTCAACGATGCCCAATCAGGGTCAGGCGCATTGCATTCTGCACATGTGTTATTGCCAGGGATTCCTCTGAGCTTCGTAAGGACGTCATCCCCAAAATCTAATCTTTGATTATAATGTTGCTTTTGATCTTCACTAGCAGGACCAGAACTAGTATAGTTTTTATCCAAGCATCTTGATGGAGACTGCACAAGATAATAGAATCTGTATTAGCATGAAAGCTTAACAAGAAAAGATTGAGACTCATGTATCGCGCGAAAACCTGTTGATGAAAATGAGAATTAAGACGCGTTGCTATAGCTGCTGTGATCTTATTCATCCAGTCCATTCTATCAACTCCATTTTCGGCCTGATAGTATAGAGAAATAAGCTGTGTAAGCCTCCTATATTTGCTACTTGCTACTTCATGTAAAGATATGATCAATTTGGCACCTGCAGTGTGTAAGTTTTTTGAGGAGAAATGATTCTAAAGCAAAGTCGGAGATCTATGTCCTCTGCGTCCAACTTTATTAGCGAGGTACGGAGATCGATCATACTGCAATCTAGGCTTCCCTGAGAAGCTGATCGATTGTGTCTAGAACGAAATCTCCCAAAGACACCGCTGTTATGCTCACCTAAACCACTATAGTAGTGTTGAGATCCCTATAACAGAAAATATGATTAGAAGACTGAAACCGAAAAAAGAAACTGAAGATGAGGAGAACACAGGAGATGACTTGTTTAACAGACACACATATAAATATAACCAAAACATGAAGGAATGCTATTACAATTTATTTATACATAATGTTTCTCGATGTGACAATGTGTGACGTTACACGAATGGAATCTTACACCCTTGGTTTCAAGTTCATTGATATGTTGGAGAACATTTTACAGCTTATAGAGTTAGCGCTGATATAGCTTTAATGGGAATGAAGTAGTAAGGAAGAGCTTGCACACATACCGCTGTTTTATTACCAGTGTTTCTGTAATAGTATAGAGATCCATGATTGTCAAGCACAAAGAACCTCCTTTTCCAATCAGCTCTCAAACTAGCTGTTCGCTTCAATAGATACCCTTGTTTAATTATCTGCATTGGCACAGAAGAGATAATATGTGATCTGTGAAAACTATGGTTTCGCACTTTGACTACTACTACATGAGTGATTTGGAGACACTTACTTCCTTGTCTGCTGTTGGTTCTTCTACGTTTTTATAAGGGATACTTCTATAAACATGGTTTCCATCAGCACCAGAGCAATCTGCTTTATCAGAGACCTGTTGGCTGTCTAATTCAGATTGAGTCCTGAATTCTTGAATGCGTCTTGCAAATCTATCCTGTTCAATCTTTGACTGTTCTTTTGATTGTTGTGCGTATGTCAATACCTGTAAGAAGAGAAGTAGCAAGGACACGCTTTGATCAATACCATTAGTAAACAAGTCTCAGTAATTTAACTGCTAACTCTCTAAGTGTAAGGATCACTATCTATCGTTTCGTTTAAGGTCATACGAGTTGGCTTTTTAAGCTTTCTAGATTTTCTGTTTACTTACACTAATGAAAGGGTTTGACATTAAGGTTGTACCTGATNCCGCTTTGATCAATACTATTAGTTAACAAGTCTCAGTAATTTAACTGCTAACTCTCTATGTGTACGCATCACTATCTATCGTTTCGTTTAAGGTCATACGAGTTGGCTTTTTAAGCTTTCTAGATTTCTGTTTACTTACACTAATGAAAGGGTTTGACATTAAGGTTGTACCTGATGGATATAAGGCTCCGATTGACTCAATAGGTCATATCCCTGAAGCAGAAATAGACCACATTAGAGAATACAAGATGGCACATATGTTACTTAGTGACGCTTCAAAATTGAAAAATAAGAAGAGACCTACAAGCTTAAAATATCTCAAATGGGAATCCATAATTGCACTAATAGATTCCAAGAACTCGTACTTCTTTTTCGCTTCGATAGTCATCAGTGAATTTACCTGCATTCCTTAAACCAAAGTGAAAACCATTTAGACGCCGAAATGTCAAAAGACAAATATAGCAGTAGAGGCTTTACGATCATAGACTTAAGCATACTAGATTGAAACGACTTTTCTCAAACGCTGACTTCGAGTTCTCCAGATCCTGCAAATACAACACTACAACTGTAGAACTTTAAGAGATATATGCAAAATCTATACAATATATAGATCTATATGTTGCACATGTAGAGTTTACATATGGGTGTATTCAGACAAGAACATGTACACACACATCACAGATGAGGTTTTGCTTGAATTGTCTACACTAACCAAAATGAGAAGGAAAGAAAATATTCTACATAAGAAAAACAATGATAATACCTCTTCTAACCCAGCAACAATGTCTCCTCTTGTATTCTTCTTTAGCGACACAAACTTTTCTCGTGCCTTCAAAATGGATAAGAAAAACAGATTCAAAAAACAAAAACAGTAGATTAAGCATCAACTACAATTACTGTCAGTCTTCAAAAATCTAAAATAATACCATGCACTGCCAATATTAATATAAGTGTAAGTTCCATGAAAATCCTATTGCAGTAACACCGANGGATCTATATGTTGCACATGTAGAGTTTACACACATCACAGATGAGGTTTTGCTTGAATTTTCTACACAAACCAAAATGAGAAGGAAAGAAAATATTCTACATAAGAAAAACAATGATAATACCTCTTCTAATCCAGCAACAATGTCTCCTCTTGTATTCTTCTTTAGCGACACAAACTTTTCTCGTGCCTTCAAAATGGATAAGAAAATTATTGGCACAGATTCAGAAAACAAAAACAGTAGATTAAGCATCAACTACAATTACTGTCAGTCTTCAAAAATCTAAAATAATACCATGCACTGGCAATATTAATATAAGTGTAAGTTCCATGAAAATCCTATTGCAGTAACACCGATAAAATATTTTCTTAAGTGAAGCAAGTAGATCATAATCAGTTACCTGATCATAAGAATGAACTACTTTATCAAAACGACGTCGAGACTCCTGAAAAAGTAGAAAACAGTAAGATTGATCACTGGCAAATGACACTTCACAGTACATAAATGGTAGGAAACAATCAATATTTGCTTTGCATAGAAAGTTACCTTTGCTTCTTGTAGATCAACATCCATAAAGTTCGTCAGCCTCTCAAGTAATACATGCTCCACCTACAAAATTACAATTGATACAGTGACCGGCAACAACTTTAAGAACGGATATATGAATCTGAGTTTTCAAGCTAACACAACATTCTAGTTTTTTTCATCAAGGTTTTGCAGCTTTCCTCTTTTTCGACAAATGTATAGTTGATTTCTTCACGATAAAATAAAGTAATATATACGCATACACAAGACTACTATGCCTTACAAAAATTAGCTACCAAACAAATATACATAATATTACATGTTTGAGACATTGTACGGTCACAAGATAGGATGAGAGTTTTACCTGTGAGCGAAGAAACTCCTTATACGAGGATATCTCTCGGAGTGTATTTATAAACTTGGATATAACTGGACCTGTTGCCAACCACAAAGTATAACAACAAAACAATTGAAAATGTGTGATAAGTTCATAGCACCTAAACTAACGTAATCAATTGAGAAATGAATACACAACCTCCAATAGAAACACTGACAGGATCGTCATGTCCGGCGCCAAACTCTTCAAGAGAATCTGCAAAGGCACTGAATCCATTAGATGCCTCTCCCAAAGCTCCCCTACAACCAACAAAAAAAAGAATACCATTCCTATCAAATTCCAATACTGTCTCTTCCTAGGCACAACAAAGGTACATATCAAGTTTTATCATAGTAGTAAATCCACAAAATAAGACAACTTAAGATAAGGAAACAACAAAAAGACAAACAAAAATGGTAGTCACTAACTAATTCTTTTCATTGAATCTCAAATAGTAAACTTATTCGTCTCTCTATGACACTGTTAAGAGAAGAGAGTGTACATTTACAAGGAAATGGTACTAAAAGTTTAAAGCTTTAAGCCTTTTAATGGTCAAAAACAGTTCAAGAAATTGACTTTTTCAATAAGACAAAACCTTAAACAATAATTTAAATACATTACGACAACAAAGAAGTGGGTAGATTTTACACTTACATGAACTTCTTAACACCTTTGAGTAGTTTCTGACAACGATCTTTAAGCTCGTCTGTTGTGCCTTCTAAAGAGAAAACCTGATCAAATCAACCATTACTAACCACCCAAAGGAGCGAATAAAGAAACTATCAAAAGAGAAAAAAAGATTCAGACTTGTTTTTGAAACATTGGAGAATCCTCAAGGTTGATGAAGGCCGCCATTGTTAAGACAACAGAGAAAAAACTAGAGAAGCTTCAGACCAAAAGTTTGCGAATTGAGTTAAGACAGGATACGACAAATAAAACCCTTGAATGTTTGTCTTTCGCTTTTCTTCTTCGATTCGAAACTGGATTTCGCCAGATCCAGAAGCGTTTTGTTTTGTTGATGTTTTTGATTTGCTTTGATAAA
>OVAT01000040.1:0-20950 GCA_900406305.1 Cochlearia officinalis
CGCTTTGCGTTTGGAGAAAGAGATGGTCGAGATAACGGGGAAAGAAGCGGCCATGTTTGTGCCTTCGGGGACAATGGGGAATCTAATAAGCGTTTTAGTCCATTGTGATGAGAGAGGTAGTGAAGTGATTCTTGGAGATGATTCACACATTCATATTTACGAAAACGGTGGCGTTTCGAGCCTAGGTGGTGTGCATCCTAGGACGGTGAAAAATGAAGAAGATGGTACCATGAAGATTTGTTCTATTGAATCTGCCGTGAGGAGACCCAAAGGAGATGTTCATTCTCCGGTTACTAAACTTATATGTCTTGAAAACACACAAGCAAAGTAAGTAATTAGCTAACGTAATATTATATTGTTTTGTTTGTTAGTGAGAAAGTTATAAACTATAGATAGTAAACTATAAATGATTGTAATAATAACTATTACGTACGTTTTATAGATATAATACAAAATTTAATTAATTTTGTTGATGTGTAGTTGTGGAGGTAGATGTTTGTCTATAGAATATATAGACAAAGTTGGAGAATTAGCCAAGAAACATGACTTGAAGCTTCACATGGATGGTGCTCGGATTTTCAATGCTTCTATTGTTAGTATAAACACACATTTTTCATTATAATTTATTTCATAAAAAATTGTTGCCATTTTTCATTTAAATGTGTTAATGCTTTTGAAGATTTTATAAGTTAATTTATTGATCTTGATTAGGCACTAGGAGTACCGGTAAAAAGAATTGTTCAAGCGGCAGATTCGGCTTCGGTATTATAATTCATCAAAACCTTGCTATCTCAAAATATTATTCTTTTTGTTTATTATTAATCTTTTTTTAACCTAGTATTGAGTTCTAAACCGAACAACTTGGGTGGCGACTAGATTTGTTTGTCGAAAGGTATAGGTGCACCGGTCGGTTCGGTTATCGTGGGAAGCAAAAGGTTCATAACTAAAGTAAGTAACGATGAATGAAAATGAGATGGTTACATAAAAATCCTAGTTAATTATTGTTCAAATAGGCAAGGTGGTTAAGGAAAACACTAGGCGGAGGAATGAGACAGATTGGTGTGCTTTGCGCCGCGGCGTTAGTGGCTCTCCATGAAAACGTTGCCAAACTCGAAGATGACCACAAGAAAGCCAAAATCTTGGCAGGTTAATCATTGTTTGAATTTTCGGTTATTTCTTAACCGGAATCTTTAAAATTTGAATATATATATATGATGATATCATAATATTAATTAATTGATTTATTTGGTTTCCTATGGTTTTAGAAGGACTAAATCGGATTGAACGGTTAAGAGTGAATGTGGCAGCAGTGGAAACAAACATTGTAAGTGAAGTTATTATGAGATTAATGATTGGTGGTTATACTTTGGAGTAACATTTGTTTCATACTGATCATATATATATTTTTTGTTTATTAAAATACGAATTTTTAAAATGGGTAGATATTCGTAGAAATACCAGAAAATCTTAATTTTGGAGCAGAAAAAGCATGTAAAAGTTTGGAATCTCTTGGTGTGCTTGTCATACCTCAAGCTATGTTCAGGTAAATATATTTTATGGTCAGGCCCATTTGATAGTTTATTTTTGGTCAAAAACATTTGATAGTTATAAATTATAATAATAGAAACTTGATGATAAGTTTTAAAGTATATGTTATATATGTATACAGAATCAGGATCGTTCTACATCATCAAATATCAATTAGTGACGTTGAATATGTAATCTCTTGCTTTGAGGTATATACAATTGGCTTTCAAAATACATGCAGTGTGCGATATATTGTTCTAATTTATTTTGCTCACCGTTTAGTATTTTTGATTAAATTGCTTTTAATATATTTTTCAGGAAACGTTTTAGCTTGGGTGTCACAACAGAAGGTTTTATTTCAAATAAGTTAAATCTGTTGTAGGATTGTTTTGATTAAATCTATTTTCCTTGGTTTACACTTTAAAATATTTTCAGTGAAATCATTATATGGAATAAATGACGTTAAAAATGTAGTCGTTAGTTGTCATAAAAAAACTTATTAAAAACTATGGGGATGGACTAAAATTATGTTCTTATTAAAGTTTCTATAAGACATTTGTTTGTTTGAATATAAATATATAATACATGAAAAACACATATACTATGAACAAAATTAGAGATAGAGACTCCCGTATCTATACTATTAATTGGGAAAGACAAATTTTGTGAATCCTTTAATTTTTTTTTTAATTACACGTAATGTCATTGTATAAATTTTAGTATAAGATAATTTTTGATTAAAAAAATAAAAAACACTCCTAATTAATAGGATTAAAAAAACGAAATTAAAACAAATAAATATAAAAAATATTTCTAATTAATATGATTACAATTAAAAACGAAAATAAAATAAATAGTACATAATGAAAATATAAAATATTATAACATAATGAAAATATAAAATATTATAAAACTTTTAATTTTATGATAATCCATCGTACAATATATATAATATATTTTCATTATTTAAAAGTATTTTCATTATTTAAAAATATTTTTTAGAATATTCAAATCGATAATGTAAATAAAAAACCAGAAACATCCAAAAATCTTTAAAGAATTTAAAGTTTTAATACTTTTACTTTTTAGATACTTTTGTGTGACGTTCTGCTCAATTATGCGACGAGTCAAAATATATCATACATAATTTATCATATATAAAAAAATATTTTTTAATATTAAATCATACATATATATAATTAAAAAAAATTTATTTAACATGCACCAACAAAAAAAATAATTTGAAATTATATCAAAGTAATATTTTGAAAATATTGCACGTTTAAGAATCTAGTATGCAATTAATTCTAATAGTTTCTTCTAGTAACATGCCTATAAGGGAACAAAGTATATAATTTGAGTGGGAAGAACTTTATGAAAAACTTTAAACCATAGAGAAAATTTCATTATCGGTAGACACATTTAATCCAACTTTATTTTTCGTCATATTTAATCCATATACAGTTTATAGTAAAGGAGCAACGCTTTGCAAATGACTGAATGAGTATCCAACTTCATATCTTCTTCTTTATGTCTTATTTCATTGTTGTTTTTTTGTCATATTTATGTCACAAATGGTCGGACTATTAGTCAATCATACATTAACGTAGGCGTTGAGAATCGATCTCTGATGAAGTGATATTATCTGCCTCATGTGAACTTATGATTGCACTACACCAAAGTCACTTCCATGTTTCATTGTTGTTTATGGTAAAAAAAAAAAATACCAGTATAAAATGTTTTGTTGCATTAAGAGACTTGATATCTTAAATAAATAGACCAATTATGATGGTCTAGGATTTTGTAGCAATAGATCTACGTGTCTATTTTTCTGGTCAAAAGAACCGTGTGTTTTTACTTTTTATAAATAAGTCATGGACTATTTTTGGACAATCATACTCTCAGTGACTATGTTTTTGTTGTTCTTATAAACAGTTTTATATCAATGGCACTTAATGTAATTGTTTACAAAACAAATCGAGTTTATATTTTTATGTGTACTTCTAAAAATAATAACATAGAGATATTATAAAACAGTAAATATTATAGTATAATGATATTATCTTTTTAGCGATAAATATTAAACACACAAAATGTAAATGGAATTATATGTATTTTATTGAAGATTTAGTTTATTAATTAGTATATCTATTATTGACAAATAAATTAAAAATAGTATATATATATATATATGTTAATAATTTTATACATATTACTTTATTGAATGTGACAAGAAAATAACATATTACTTTGTGTGCACAAAAAAGAAAGAAAATTACTTTGTAGAAAACAACATAAAAATTAAAAAATTTGTACTTTTGATTTAATATACTTTTGATGCCGCAAAATAGTAAGATTGAATTTTATCAGTTGAAAACAGTAAACAACTTTTGTGTTTTCGAAAGAGATTTGTTGCTTTTATAACGGGTTCATTGTAGTTATATCATATAAGAGAAAAGTTGGTACTTTCTCCTGATGGGTTTTGACTATTAAACCAATTAAATTAGTATTTGGAAATGGAAAGTGTTAAACATTATTTGTCTTCAAAATTTTGGCTAGTCTGATCAAGTAAAAAAGGGTTTAATTTTCATTTTCAGAAAATTCAAATATTTTTTATTTATTTCAATTTTCTTTAATTTTTACGAATATAATCATTTAGCCATTCACCTTGTTATTCAACTGGGCACCAGTTATTGAGATTGCTCTAAATTAATGAAAACAAAGATTGAAGAATATTTGTACAGTTTTATTTAAGTAATGAATTAACCTTAAAATAATAAAAAAAAACCTTTTTGAAGAATCTTGTTTTTTCCCGAATTACTTACAAGTTAATGAAGAGTTATACTTGATAATTAAGTCTTACCCAAAAATAAGTTGACAATTCTTAATCCCACGTTTAGAGTTTTCCTATATTCTCTTTATATACGTTATTCCAATTATTTGAATCGTGTATCTAATTATTTGGTTTATTATGGCCTATTACGTCATGGTCATTTTGTTAACATTATTATGGTAGTCTGAACCCTTATTATTATGCTATACATAAACTTTAACATGCATACTAATATAAGTATTATTTTGTTTATAGATCACTTTGTACCATTTGGTGGTATATATATGAAGCAAATGTAATCAGTTGCTCCACTTACTTAATCAGTTGCTTCATATTCCTCGTAAATGTTCTTTCCTTTGTTTTAGTCAAAAATATATTCCTTTTAAGAAAAAATGATGTTGGTTATGTTTTCTCTAATCCTAGGAATCTCCATCCAAAAATGATCCCATGCCCAACACTAGTATATATATGAAGCAAATGAAATGATCCCAACACCACTCCTGTTATCTTTGATCGACTCTTGCGATCGTTAAGGTTTTTTCGACTTATGAACCTTTTTGCATTTAAAAACTGTATATCGTTAAGGTTTTTTCCTTTTTGTAAAGGAATATATATTCCTTGTAAATGTTCTTTCCTTTTTTTTAGTCAAAAATATATTCCTTGTAAGAAAAAATGATGTTGGTTATGTTTTCTCTTATCCCGGGAGTCTCCATCCAGGTATATTATTTTTTGTTATTTTTTTTACAATTTTAAATCTTTTGATTATTATATTGATTTGTTTAGAGCACTGACCTCTTAAACATTCGTGAATACAATAACGTAGCCATTTACTTAAAAATTAAATTAAATTGGTCAACAGTTTAAAACTAAGATTATGAAGTATATATATGTGGTTAATAAGTTAAATGTACTTTTATTCAATCCTTTTTGATGAGTTTGTTAAAGAAAACAAAGTTGATTGGCAAAACTAATTTAGAGCACGTGAAAAAAGATATATAATATTTATTTAAAATACATGTGCATTAGTGCACATATTGTTAGAATATCTGAGGATATTATAGCTTATAGTATATAAGATATATGAGATTTTTAATTTATTATCAATTGGTTTTTAATTATAATTACATCTAAGTTGTTTTCTTTTCAACATCATAACCTGAGAAACTCATAACATTATTCATATAAGTACGTATGTAAGTGTACTTGAAATCCAATTTAATTAGATAACTAAGGATGGATTGGAATGAAACAGTGGCACATTAATGATAAATTTTTGATCATAAAGATTTAAAATGCTATTTAAGTGTTTATTTACCAAACAAAAGGGCGGATTAATTCATGTTTTAGAGTAAGCATGAGCTTTTATTACAAATCATCCCGAACCACGTTGTTATCATCAACATTAATTATAACAACGAATTATCATAGCCGACCATATATAATATGACGATTAATACATATATACTACAAAAGAAAGTATTAACAAACGTACCAAAACGTTATATAATGTCAGAAAACAAAGATATACGTAACCCATCTGCATCTACATTTTTAGATGGTGTGATTAACAAAGGATAAATTTAGCAAAAAAGAAGAAAATAGTTAGCAAAAAAAGAAGAAAAAATTAAGCAAAAAGGAAGAAAAAATTAAGCCAATAAAAAGGAAAAATTTAACCAAAAAAAAGAAAAAACAAAGGAAAATAAAAACCAATATTACTTAAGTTGGACATAAATATAGAACTGAAATTATGGCATATATATATATGTTCTGGACCTTTTGGTTGGTTATAATTATTTTCTCACAGTTTGAAGAATATATGTTCCCTATGTATCATGATGGACGATGAACCCTCTCTTTCTCGGGAAGACCTTTCATAAGAACTTCAATCGAATGAATAGATCTATGGAGTTTTGCTACATATGTTGCTCTCACGCACAACTTCCGGTTTGGTACGACGGCCAACACAACCACTCTTGCTTCGAAAGAGCACTTGGCCTCTGTCACGGTAATGTCGGAGACCATAGTAACTTCTGCGCCTCCAAAGGCGTTGTTTCGTCGGGTTTGAGCACTTGGCCTCCGACCATCATCTTGGATTTATTCATAGTGTGACCTTCGTTTAGCTGGGCTGTGACCCCTCTCCCTACGGGGAAGACTATTCGAGAAAGGTTTGTTGCGACTTTTCGCCTTGTTCCAGAAAGAACGACCATCTGATTCACCTTGTTCCCTTGAAACGTTTGCAAATCTGTCACGGTACTGTTGGAGTTTCAAATAGTTCATGGGATACAAAGTTTAGCCAAGAGTCGATCTCGTTGACTGCATTAATGGTATCGACACAAGTTTGTACCATTGAATCAAACTCCCAATTTTATGGAGAAGTCTTTCCAAATTTCCTCTTAGACATATCCTTCATGGAGAAGTCTTTCCAAATTTCCTTTTGTCGAGGCCAAAAGAGATCGTTTCATCCATCATTCTCTTCGGAGAAGAGAACTTTTCCACTTAATTCCCTCTCTTTGAAACTCATTCTGGTGAGAACCGAGGTTTTGAATTATGTTTCAAAGTCACAAATGAAGGTGAGCAACCATGAGTTAGCAGAAGAAATATGGATGAGACCAATTTCTTTCTTGGATTTGTGCGTGTTTAATCTCGTCGAATCGTCTAACAATTTATCAACTCTTGTTATCAACTCTTGTTAAGGTTGTTAATCTATCCATGTATTATCTTAATTGTATTTCTATGTTTTTGGCGGATAGCCTTGCACTGTTGGGTATGCCCAAAAGTTGCACTTCATATTGTAATCGTTCAATTTTAAATGGAAAAAGTTGTGCACAAAAAAAAAAGACGTTAACACAAAGTAGCCGTTAAAACTAAGAAAAAAGGAAAAGTTGACCAACAAATGGAAACGTTGACCGAAAAATGGAAATACGGAAGAGACTGTTGTAATAAGGAAGAGTTGACCCAAAAAAGTAAACGGACAATATCATAGAAAATTTAAACTATTTTCATAACAACATTTTTTTTTGTTTTTTCGTAAGATAATTTTATTTATTAATTAGCGTATCTGTTAGTGTTATACATATTACTTTATTGAAAAACCACATGAAATTAAAAATTAAGTTCCTAGTTTTGATTTAATCTAGTTCTGATATTACCCGAAAATAATAAAATTGATTAAACTCATTTGCATTCGCTAGACAAATCGATTGAAGAGCTACTAAGATAACAAAGTCCCGATGGCGATGTGATTGACTGCATAGTCGTAGCACTTCAGCCGACCTTCACATATCCACTTTTAATGAATCATAAATTTCAGGTATACATCTCCTAGAGTTTTGCATTTATATTTTGTGTGTTTAATATCTATCGCTAAAAGATAATATCACTATACTATACGTACTCCATTTTGTGTATAGTATAGTGATATTATCTTTTTAGCGATAGATATTAAACACACAAAATATAAATGGAGTATAGGTTAGTGATATTATCTTTTTAGTGATTGATATTAAACACACAAAATGTAAATGCAAAACTCTTTGGGTGGAGATTGCAAGACGCTGATGTTTGTTCATATTAGGCCGAGTTCCACCAATCTAGGAGAAAATATTTGTTCCTTGAACTTTGCAAGCATGGTCCGTGGCATCAAACCTGGACCGGATGTGCTAAAACAAGTTCTTGAGAAAATGGTACGCGAGCAAAAGGAAAGTGAGCAGGTGCAGCTTGAAACTGCTCTCACAATGGCGCCAATGACAGTCAGAGGAATCTCATACATCACGCTTCGAAAGTCATCTAAGGTTCGTTTTAGGAGATCCACACACGCATCATCGACTAATAACAAAGAGAATGAGGATAACAACTTCAGAAGATCATCGTCCAATGTATGACAAAAGAAAGATAAGTAGACACATGCAAGAAAATGATGATAACGTAAATAAGACGTAGTTGTAAAATACTATAAAATCTTGGGCTGTTTTTGGATTGGATCACTAGTGGCTAGAACTGGACTGCCTTGAAACTGTTCTTGTTTGTCCATCTTTGGTATGATTGAAGAAGAGTGTATCCATAGTTTGTATATATACTCTTCTATGTTAATAGTTTTGATACATATTACTTTATCGAATGTGACAAGAAAATAACATATTATTTTGTGTGCACAAAAAAAGAAAGAAAATTACTTTGAAGAAAAACAACATAAAAATTAAAAATATTTGTACTTTTGATTTAATATAGTTTTGATGTCGCAAAATAGTAAGATTGAATTTTATCCGTTGAATACAGTAGACAAATCGAATGAAGAGCTACGAAGTATAGATCTTAACGCACGTGTGCCAAAAGAAAACAACTTTTGTGTGTTTCGAAAGAGATTTGCTGCTTTTATAATGGGTCAATTGTACTTATAGATATACAAGTAACATGTTAAATTTTTATACACTTGTTAATTAAGTGGCTCCTACAACTATGGTTGATTCTCTCCTCTTTAACTCATTTGATTTAGACATAATAAACCCAATAGATTAGAGAACATAAATGTAACACTCGAATAACCAACCAGCATATTGTTAGAGGATTATGTTTGTATTAGTTTTTTTGGCAACAACATTTCAAAGGATCTTTAGGACTACGACGAGCACATTCCCCAGTTGCGTACTTAGCCACTTGACAGTCATTAAGACATTGAATCCATCCATAAGTATCGGTGCACAAATTATTGCAATTGGCATATGAAATTTTCTCTAACTCTGCATTTGTACAAAATTCATATAAAATTTAATTGTAATCAATACAAATGTATGTTATGTCATGAAAATCAGTTATATAACATGACCAAATTTATAATGAAAAATGATCAAATCGTAAAAAATTTTCATCTCTTTAATGCATGTCTATATGAATATACACAAAAAACAAAGATGTTGTCATCACTTAAATTTTTATAGGTGTAACATACCGGCTGCCAAAACATTGTTATTGAACACTGAAACTGCTAACATTACTACAAGTAAACAAGTCAAGAGAGTTTTTGTAATACCCATAGTTTTTCTTTATGAATTTTTGTGAGGAATGAAAATGTTTGTGATATTTATGGATTTTTTAGAGGGAGTCTCTCTCTGTTTATATATAACTTGTGGTCATAAAAAGATTATCTCCTAATAAATGATTTTCCATATTGGCTACTAAAAGATTAATTTTGACCCAAAAATTGACAAACATTTGAAATATTACTTATATCATTTAGTATGGATAATCTCAAATTGAAATCCTTTTGTTTCTTATACATTTTGATAACTAGGTATCATCATGGCGGCGCTCCTAGGGCTTACAAAAGAGGCGATTCTCGAAAGCTTCTTCTTCCCTGCGGCGCAATAAACAAGAGACGAAACCACCACTTTCCTGACATAGGAACCATACTTCTCTCTCTCCACCTCTCCCTAATCTCTCTCTACTGTGACGTTGCAGTTTTTTTAACAACCACCATGACCCACCGATACACAAGGCAGGAAAAAGGCAAGGAACATGCTGGATCAAGCGGATGGATAAAAGAAGCCCCTACCGATCTACCACCAGTAGAGAACGCTGATCTGATTGAAGCAAATCGCTTAACACTGATTGGCAGAGTAACAAATCCTGAGATCCAGAAGCCGAAATCTGTGGTAAATTTCTTCCAAACAACTTGGAAAACATCAGGAAAGGTCGAGGGCAAAGATCTAGGACGAGAAAAATTCATATTCAAGTTTGAAAAGGAAGAAGATCTGTTAGTGGTGATGAAAAAGGCTCCTTTCCATTACAAGCGTTGGATGCTAATCATCCAAAGATGGGAACCAATCATCTCTGACTCGTTCCCATGTGCTATACCCTTTTGGATCACTATACATGATCTTCCCCTGCATTACTGGAAAGCCAATACGCTCAAATCCATTGGCCAGGAATTGGGCACTACCTTGGATCATAATGCAGAGGAAGGGAAAGTGAGAGTTGAAGTAAATGCCTTAAAACCGCTCATAATGAAGAAAGTCTTCAACTTTCCAACTGGAGAACAAGCTTCACTGGAGTTTGTATATGATAAGCTCGAGAAGCACTGCTTCATATGCTACTCCTTGCACCATGAACAAAAAGATTGTTCACAGCCAGAGGAACTAAGATCAAAAGACTCACACCTGTTAGGAATTACCCAGCAAAACACCATCCTCCGGCTAGAGGCGGATAAACGTAGACACGACAAT
Organism: Cochlearia officinalis; assembly: GCA_900406305.1. NCBI lineage: Eukaryota > Viridiplantae > Streptophyta > Magnoliopsida > Brassicales > Brassicaceae > Cochlearia > Cochlearia officinalis. The sequence continues at coordinate 10,579 of OVAT01000040.1, forward strand.
AGAAGAGACATGGCAAGAGAGCCATCTCACAATCTCCCATCCAGAAAACGAAGCAGGTCACCACTCTTAAGCAAGAGGCATTCCCCATCACCTCCTCCAAGGAAAAAGTACTATTCGGGTCACAGCTACTCCTACGAAAGAGACCCGATCGGCGGTGCACGTAGAATCTCTAGCTATAACAGAAGACATGGGAGTAACGATCCATACCATTCTAGGTATGATTTGCCTCGCCATGAGGACAAATACTACAACAGAAAATACCACACCAAAACAGACCAGACATGGGTAAGGAAAGACCGTGGACATGACCGTGGACATGACCGTGGACATGACCGTGGACATGACCGTGGACATGACCGTGGACATGACTTGAGAGAAGTGATGTGGCAAAAATCACAAAGAAGCCCAAGTGACCAGAGAATCAAAGGGGGTAGTCCAAAAGAGTGGGAAGAGGGTTCTAGCAACACAAAGGCAAGAACACCTGTGGCAGACAGGATCACTTTCCCGCCCCAACAACACAAAAGAAGACCAGCTTTGGAGCGATTAAACCAACAACCAGAACCGGTCAACATGGTCTTGAACTCTGGTCTGAAAGTTCAGGAAAACCAGAGAATAAGGACAGAGACAACCCAAGATAACACAGAAAGAGACCCACAAGAGTCCAAACTCACAGCCTCATCCTCGCGTACTATAAGCCAACAAATATTCTCTTCTAAGAGAGGAGTGAGGCAGAGAATAAGATCGAACCTCTCGTCCGAAGCTACCATTCAAGACGATGAACCCCAAGGAGTAATCCCATACCAGAACTTGGGTAAGAACCACCTGAAGCCAATGCCTAAAAGAAGAGTGGCAGCTAGGCAAGGAGCAAAAAAGAAAGGGAAAGCAAGTTCACTCCTGAGAGACAATACAAAGGAAAAGGTTGTAGCAGGAACACACCCCTCACCAACGAGAAGAACTAAAACAACCCGAAGAGGAGCTTTCACTGTTACGAATAAATTACCTCGACATGAGGATGGTGATACACCAAAAGTAGTGTCTAATTCTTCTAAGGTTCTAATACCTTCTAATTGTAAGGGTTCGATGGTTTTCCAGAAACCATCCAATAAGTATCAATGATTACAACCAGTTGGAACTGTCAAGGGCTTAGAAACTCCCTTACAGTTCGACGCCTAAGGGAATTGAGACTTAAACTCTTCCCGGACATAATGTTTCTAATGGAGACGAAAAACCAAGATGACTTTGTTTTACAAGTGTTTAACTGGATGGGCTACAAACACAACTTTACGATCCCACCAATTGGGATTGGGGGTGGATTAGCTCTATTCTGGAAAGAGGACATCTCTCTTGAAATTATCTCTGCTACAAAGAATTTCATTGATACAAAAATCAAATACCAAAACAAAAACATGTTTATCACATTTGTTTATGGGGCCCCTGCTAAGCAAAACCGACGAGAAGTATGGAATGCGTTAAGTTCACTAGGACAAAGTAGAGATTCGGCTTGGCTACTCACCGGGGACTTCAACGACATCCTAGATTGCTCAGAAAAACGCGGCGGACTTGCTAGACATGAAGGCTCCTTTATTGACTTTCGCAGCTTTGTGGCTCAAAACGGCTTGTGGAACGTTAAACATACAGGGAACTCTCTGTCATGGAGAGGAATGCGACATGACTATTTAGTGCATGCGCGGCTGGACAGATCACTTTCAAACAACTCATGGTTTGAAATGTTTCCCTCAGGACGTTCGGAATACCTTAGGTTCGAAGGCTCCGATCATAGGCCTGTGGTGACATACCTAGATGACACAGTCATAAAAAGAAAGAGTTTGTTTAGATTTGATACAAGACTAAGAGAAAAAGAGGAGATTTACTTGCTGATCCAAGACGTATGGACCAAATCTAGTGAGGGAGGTGTAGAAGCGAAAATCAGTAGGTGCAGGCGGGCCATCATAAACTGGACGAAGGAACAAAACTTTAATAGCGCCAAGAAGATACAATCTACCCAACAGAAACTAGAGGAAGCTCTATCAGACCCAACCCCAAATTCGGTAATGATCACGGAATTAACAAGAGAACTTGAGCTAGCCTATGCGGAAGAAGAAAAGTATTGGAAACAAAGGAGTCGCATATTATGGCTACATAGTGGTGACCGTAATACGAGTTATTTTCATGCAGCAACGAGAAATCGTAGATCATGTAATAGGTTCACGGTCATCGAAGATGATAGAGGCTTTGCGCACTTCTCTGAGACGCATATATCAAGGGTTATAGCATCTTACTTCCAAAGCATTTTCACCACTAATGGTGAAACAGACTTCGAGGTGGTTAGAGACGGGCTGCAACCATGCATCACCCAGAGCCAAAACGAAGTCCTCATAACCATCCCCTCCGACCAAGAAATTAAAGAGGCAGTCTTCTCTATACACTCCGGAAAAGCACCAGGCCCGGATGGGTTCTCCTCGGGTTTTTTTCACTCATATTGGCCTATCATAGGTCCTGACCTGTCTCTGGAAGTTCAAAATTTCTTCACCTCTGGCACTTTCCCGATGAGCTTAAATGCAACACATGTGAGACTTATTCCAAAGATCACTACTCCTAAACGTGTCACAGACTATAGGCCAATAGCCTTGTGTAACGTTTATTATAAGATAATTGCAAAGATCCTCACAAAGCGTCTCCAACCTATCCTACCGGATCTTATATCGGAGAACCAATCGGCGTTTGTACCCGGAAGAGCTATATCCGATAACGTCCTTATAACTCATGAGATCCTCCACGTCTTAAAGCTCTCCAAAGCTGAAAAAAGGGGTGCAATGGCGGTTAAGACGGATATGAGTAAGGCGTATGATAGAATAGAATGGAGTTTCCTCGAAGAGTTGCTAAAGAGGCTTGGATTCCATAGTATATGGATTAACTGGATAATGGAATGTGTAACTACGGTCTCGTATTCATTCCTTATCAATGGCTCCCCACAAGGCATGGTGACCCCATCGAGAGGACTACGGCAAGGCGACCCGCTCTCTCCTTACTTGTTTATCCTATGCACAGAGGTTCTCTCAGGTTTATGTCGCAAAGCGCAGGAACAAGGCGTGCTCCCGGGAATAAAAGTTGCAAGAAATAGTCCACCGGTAAACCATCTACTATTCGCCGATGATACAATGTTTTTTTGTAAATCTGATGCAGATAATAGTCGGGCACTAAGAGACATAATAGCAGCCTATGAACGTGCCTCTGGACAACAAATCAATCTACAAAAATCCTCAATCACTTTCGCAACAAAGACGCCGAGATCTAGACGTTGCATGACGAAGAGGATACTCCGAATCAACCAGGAGGGAGGAACCGGAAAGTACCTAGGACTACCCGAGCACTTTGGGCGTAAAAAAAAAGATATATTCGCGTCAATTGAAGATAGAGTCAGACAAAAAGCACATAGCTGGTCTTCTAAGTTCCTTTCGGGGGCTGGAAAACAAGTAATGCTAAAATCGGTGCTATCGGCAATCCCATCTTATGCCATGTCATGTTTTAAGCTCCCTCTTTCACTGTGCAAAAGGATCCAATCGATTTTAACCAGGTTTTGGTGGGACGATAAACCGGATGTGAAGAAGATGAGTTGGATAGCTTGGGATAAGCTTACACACCCGAAAAACGCAGGAGGACTTGGATTTAGGGACATAGTGGCCTTTAATGAGTCATTGTTAGCTAAACTAAGTTGGCGGATACTGCACCACCCAACAACGTTGTTATCAAGAATACTCAAGGGTAAATACTTCCACAATTCTGATTTCTTGGACTGCAAGCTACCATCGAATGCTTCCCATGGCTGGCGTGGTATTATGGATGGGAGAAGTATCCTAACAAGAGGATTAGGATGGCTAGTAGGAAAGGGGGATTCTATTAGGGTATGGGATGACCCTTGGCTATCTACGAGTACCCCAACAAAGCCTCTAGGACCGCCAACACAAGAGAGTAAAGACCTGATGGTAAAGGATCTCATTGACCACCAATCTCGGCAATGGAAATGGGAGCTTATAAGACAACATTTACCTCATCATGAGGAATCCATTAAACAACTCCAACTCGGCTCGCGCACTAAAGAAGATAAGCGGGTTTGGCTATTTACAAAGAATGGTGTGTATACTACAAAGACAGGCTATGCACAAGCTAAGATAAGTTCAGTCACATCCTCTGACCTGAACTTTAATTGGCAAAGTAACATATGGAAGATTCAAACCTCACCAAAGATACAAACCTTCTTGTGGAAAGTTGTATTGGGAGCACTACCTGTGAGTGACAATCTAAGAAAGAGAGGCATAAACATTGAACATGCATGTATACGCTGTGGCCAACCGGAAACTACAGAACATGTCTTATTAGAATGTCCTTATGCAAAAAAGGTATGGGATCTTACGCCGATAACCCTGCTACCATCGACTCCATGTGCAATGCCGGAATTTATGGCAAGAGCTAGAAAAGCAAAAAACCTACCACCTTTAGGACTTTCAAAAACAGATTTGTATGCGTGGATAAGTTGGACTATTTGGACTTCAAGGAACCAGCTACTCTTCTCACAAAAGGCCTTTACAGAGGAAGAAACGGTTGCAAAGGCTATTCAAGACGCCAAAGCATGGCAAGAAGCCCAAAACTACTTACCAAAACCACGACCACCTCTTAGTAGACCGCAAACATCACAAAATACTGGAATATTGTGTTTTGTCGATGCGGCATGGAGGAAAGAGACCTTAGACTGTGGTATAGGTATATCCTTCCGTGATAATACGGACCTTATGATATCAAACTCTTCTTTGGTGAAGCGAAACGTCCCCTCAGCACTTGTGGCTGAAGCATGGGCCCTCCTCTCAGCGATGGAACAAGCTAGGACACGAGGATACGATAAGCTCAACACGTTCTCTGATTCTCTAACACTAGTTAATCTACTAGCTAAGGGGGAAGAGCACAATGACTTATTCGGCTTACTCGATGATATTCGCAGTTGTGCGAGTTTATTCTCTGAAATTTCTTTTATTTATGTACCACGTTTAGCCAATGTTGTGGCAGACTCTCTTGCGAAAAGAGCAATTTATGCTCAAGCCGCTGTCTTCGGAACTTAATAAAGAAAGTGCGTTTTTGACCAAAAAAAAAAAAAATCTCAAATTGAAATCAAAGTTTCAAAAAAACTGGCATTGGTCAATTTTTAAATAGTTTATTACTATAATGTTATCATTATGGTCAATCAATTTATTAAGTTTGACTAATTATTTAATACATAATCATTACTTTTAAAATTTCTCAAAATAAGGAGTTTGATCAATAAATAGCATAATTAGTATTTAATTTAAATATACGGTTTTGGTATCAAGATTGAGATTTTGTTCTTTTCACCAAAAAACTTTTTAGCTTTTAGTATCAAATTAGGTAATTTAACAATTGATTATTACTTTTGACAAAAAACAATTGATTATTACTAAAGTAAAACTAAGAAGATTTTTAGTCTTTGTGTACTAGACTACTTGCATTAATATGTAACTGTCATTAATGTAACTGGTATCCAAAACTCACAACATTTGGCATAATCAATCCAACATCAAAACAATGATAAAATTCCCCTACAAATTTTTATCACTGATAAATAACCAAAACACTTTTTATTTTTAAATTTTTTGATCATCATTTTCTGAAAGCCGCGAATTTCAACTAGGAAGTTGTTGAGATTTTAAGGATAACGATGCGCATATAGATCTAATATATAATCAATCGCCTTTTTATTTTCTGGATGGTATTTTTTTGTTTTAGACCTTTTGTTTAAATTTAATACTTTATTTAATTTTTTACTAATTATGTGTTTTTTGCAGAACGACGCGTATAATCTTACGCGTTGTTACAATCTAAGGTGCGATGGTTTTATACAAACCAGTCGCACAATTGCGATTGAGGTGCAATATCTCAAACATCTACATATAAAGGCGCTCAAATGGACATGACACTTATGATTTGGAAGGTAAGTAATTTTTTTAGTTATTGTATAAATACGTATTAGTTTATAATTAAAATGAAAGTACAAGATTTAGAGCTTCCCCTTTGGTGGTTGGGTGTGGGATTTAACAATGGGACTGTTTTCAAGCCAGTCGGATACTGACCTACAAAAATCCTTCTTTGTCTCACTGATCATGCTGAAAGAGTGCAATGAGGCGGGGAAATTGTAGATAAGAAAATTTCATGTATTCACACAACAACCCAAATGGGATTGGACTATCTATCGAATAACAACAATGTGAAATCTGCTTATATGTGCGGTTTGGAAATCGCGGTTACTAAAAGTAATTTTCAATCGCTCAACGATTTGCTGGTAGAAGTAACTAATCCAGAATATTATACCGCCAAAAGGTCAAGCGAAACATGTTTTTATTACGAGGGAACCCAATCTGCGAGAGCTATTCGTGGTGGAGTAGAATCTTTCATAATCAATCCAACATCAAAAACAATGATAGAATTCTCCTATAAATTTTTACCATTGATAAATAACCAAAACACTTTTTACTTTTAAATTTTCGGATCATCTTATTTTCAGAAAGCCACGAACTTCAACTAGGAAGTTTTTGAGATTCTTTCTAAATCTTTGGTATCAAACTAAGAAGAATTTTAGAATTTTTTAGACCATTTGCATTAGTCTGTAATGTCTATCCAAAACTCAAAACATTTCGTGATAATTACAGTCCAATGATAGAATTCCCCCACAAATTTCCCACTAATGAATAAACAAAACACTTTTTACTTTTTAAATTTCGAATCATCTTGTTTTTAGAAAGCCTCAAACTTTAATGAGGATACATACAAATTGTAATTTAGCTATTTTCATCATTCTCAATTTTAGAATGTACATCTTAATGTATATATTGAGTTATTGACAAATTAATTTTCAACAAACTGTAATCTAATTACAAAAATTGGAGACTAATTTCATATTTTAATTTATAAAAAGGTTTTTGAAGTTGGTGTGATTAACAAAGGATAAATTTAGCAAAAAAAAGAAGAAAAAATTAAGCAAAAAAAAGGAAAAATTTAACCAAAAAAAAAGAAAAAACAAAGGAAAATAAAAACCAATATTACTTATGTTGGTCATAAATAAAGAACTGAAATTAGGGCAAATACGTGAGGAGATGTACCAACGAGGTCCACATCTACCTCAATAATATAAGGGTGAATTGGTGTCATATACATATTTGGATATGTAATTGGTTAAATATACATATGTGGATTTTAATCAGCAAATGTGGATGAATATAATTGATAATTTTACATATGTTGAAGATTATACCATTTCTGATGGAAAAGCAGTTTCGCTAGACGATTTTTTTCTAACAAACGACTATTTTTTTCTAACAAACGACTAGGTTAGAAGCATTTGACTCATTTATTAAACTTGAAAATAAACCAATTGATGTAACATTAGACTCTTACTACTCATTCCTCTCTTTTAGTTTTTGATTTTGAAGTAACTTATATGCATCTTCTGCAGCAAACTCTCTTCTACAATTTTATTTAAGTAATGAATTAACCTTTAAACCAAAAAAAAAAATTTTCGAAGAATTCTGTTTTTTCCCGAATTACTTACAAGTTACAAGTTTTTTTCTTCCATGACTTAGTTACAAGTTAATGAAGAGTTATACTTGATAATTAAGTCTTACCCAAAAGTAAGTTGACAATTCTTAATCCCACGTTTAGAGTTTTTCTATATTCTCTTTATTTGTTATTCCAATTATTTGAATCGTGTATCTAATTGTTTGGTTTATTATGGCCTATTACGTCATGGACATTTTGTTAACATTATTATGGTAGTCTGAACCCTTATTATTATGCTATACATAAACTTTAACATGCATACTAATATAAGTATTATTTTGTTTATAGATCACTTTGTACCATTTGGTGGTAATCATCTAAAACTTCTATTTCATGTATCATAATATTATTTCTTTGGAATTATTATGGTTAATAGTATGCAGTTAATATGAAATATATTCTTTTGCAATAAAAAAATAAGGATGTAACAAGTGCGTCCGATTTTTTTTTGGTACAAACAAATGCTTCTAAATTTGCAATGATATCTTTAATATTCTTTTACTATAAACCATAATTTAATTTTTAAACTAACTTTTTAGAAATGATCCCATGCCCAACACTAGTATATATATGAAGCAAATGAAATGATCCCAACACCACTCCTGTTATCTTTGACCGACTCTTGCGATGTTAAGGATTTTTCTACTTATGAACCTTTTTGCATTTAAAAACTGTACCATTAAGGTTTTTTCCTTTTTGTAAAGGNCCGACTCTTGCGATGTTAAGGTTTTTTCTACTTATGAGCCTTTTTGCATTTAAAAACTGTACCATTAAGGTTTTTTCCTTTTTGTAAAGGAATATATATTCCTTGTAAATGTTTTTTCCTTTGTTTTAGACAAAAATATATTCCTCGTAAGAAAAAAATGATGTTGGTTATGTTTTCTCTAATCCTAGGAGTCTCCATCCAGGTATATTATTTTTTGTTATTTTTTTTTTACAATTTTAAATCTTTTGATTATTATATTGATTTGTTTAGAGCACTGACTTCTTAAACATTCGTGAATACAATAACGTAGCCATCTTAAACAAATGTGCATTAGTGCATACATATATATGTGCATCTACATTTTTAGCTTCGGATAGAGAAAAGTGTAACAGAGAGTTATATTTAACATTTTATTATTCATATTCATTAATTACTATGGACATAATTTGTTTTTTTATTATCAAGTTATATAAAAAAATGAAAATATATGTGTTTAGCTGTCCTAACGCACACATATGTAACCACATTTGATTCGTTTCTTTATTTTTGTGAAGAGTCCTGATGTAGATCTAATCGACTGCATAGACGTAGCAGTCCAACCGGCGTTTTCACATCCCCTTTTGAAAAATCATACATTTCAAGTATGGATATATTTTTCTTTTATCATTCTTTGATCCCATGAGGGATCTAGCGATTTCCCCCGTTCCTAACCAATCTCCTCTTGGGGGGGGGAACGGGATGGGCAACTTCAGCTGGTGCTGGCGCCTGCGTAAGCGGCTTTATTTGAATAATATTTGTTTCAAACTGTAATTTAGAAACAATAATATAGCTAATGTATATATTTTATGAATTAATANAATATCTGTTTCAAACTGTAATTTAGAAACAATAATATAGCTAATGTATATATTTTATGAATTAATAATATAGGAAACACCAACAAAATTTCCAAAAACACAAAAAATAAAGATGAAATTCAATGGCAAGTATGAATTATTGGTTATGTTTTCTCTAATCCTAGGAGTCTCCATCCAGGTATATTATTTTTTGTTATTTTTTTTATACAATTTTAAATCTTTTGATTATTATATTGATTTGTTTAGAGCACTGACTTCTTAAACATTCGTGAATACAATAACGTAGCCATCTTAAACAAATGTGCATTAGTGCATACATATATATGTGCATCTACATTTTTAGCTTCGGATAGAGAAAAGTGTAACAGAGAGTTATATTTAACATTTTATTATTCATATTCATTAATTACTATGGACATAATTTGTTTTTTTTTATTATCAAGTTATATAAAAAAATGAAAATATATGTGTTTAGCTGTCCTAACGCACACATATGTAACCACATTTGATTCGTTTCTTTATTTTTGTGAAGAGTCCTGATGGAGATCTAATCGACTGCATAGACGTAGCAGTCCAACCGGCGTTTTCACATCCCCTTTTGAAAAATCATACATTTCAAGTATGGATATATTTTTCTTTTATCATTCTTTGATCCCATGAGGGATCTAGCGATTTCCCCCGTTCCTAACCAATCTCCTCTTGGGGGGGGGAACGGGATGGGCAACTTCAGCTGGTGCTGGCGCCTGCGTAAGCGGCTTTATTTGAATAATATTTGTTTCAAACTGTAATTTAGAAACAATAATATAGCTAATGTATATATTTTATGAATTAATAATATAGGAAACACCAACAAAATTTCCAAAAACACAAAAAATAAAGATGAAATTCAATGGCAAGTATGAATTATTGGTTATGTTTTCTCTAATCCTAGGAGTCTCCATCCAGGTATATTATTTTTTGTTTTTTTTTTACAATTTTAAATCTTTTGATTATTATATTGATTTGTTTAGAGCACTGACCTCTTAAACATTCGTGAATACAATAACGTAGCCATTTACTTAAAAATTAAATTGATCCCAGTTTAAAACTAATATTATGAAGTATAGTACTTTTATTCAATCCATTTTGATGGGTTTGCGAAAGAAAACAAAATTGATTGGTAAAACTAATTTAGAGCACGTAAAAAAAG